>CM075807.1:102406883-102484221 GCA_037975025.1 Excoecaria agallocha
GTATGACTAGAATTTGCTATTGGTTTAAAACTTTAAGTACAAAAGATACATGGAGTAAATACGATGATTTCACTTTTCAATATGTTGTATTCAGATTGCATAAGTAAATATGGTATATTCATTTTTCAATATATTATTGTATGTCATTCGAGAAAAATGAAATACACCGAATTCACTTTTGACAACGGTATACAATATATTATTTTTGGGCAAGCCTAGTGTATCCACTTACGGAGGCAGGGCTCCTTTCTCTCAATTGACTTGCAATAATAATCCCTCTCTAGGTAAAGATATAGTAGATCCTTAATACACAATATGCTAACAAAAAATAATTTTTACACAAATAATAGATTATAACTATCAAACTTGATTCCATTATCCATGAGCATCACAAAAATCCAACAAATACATTTTGATTAAATTAATTACTCTATTGATTTTTATGGTAGAGATTTACATTCCAACAATCTTACCGGCAATAAAGGACTCAACCGCCTTTCTTCCATGAGTTTCATGCGATCCTCTACCACTATTGCTACATGCACTTAACTCATATCAATTAACACATGACGAATTACTTTCAGTGGCTTTTGCATTAGGAATATTTTCTTGGTTCTTAATATTTTGGGGTTCTAAATTTTTATACATCATCAAACTATCTTCAACTTTCTTATAAGATTCAAATGATCTGTACAGACTATCACCGATATCCAATACTTATTGCGACCATTCTTCCATGACATGTAAATCCTAGTTTCTTTTCCTTTAAAAACAACATATAACTTCTTCTTTGTCATCCTCACTTTGTTCATTCCGGTTAAAATATTTTCAGTATATACCAAAAAGATGTGAATATATAGAGAGAATGTATGAATCCTTTGCTTTATCTCAAAGACAACTTCTTGTTTCGATCATACTTCACTCCTTACTACTACAAATAATGTAGGTCTATGTAAATTAGGGTATTTGAAATGACATTCCCTTTTTATAAGCCCAAAGTGGCTCGACTTAGGTTGGCTTCCAAAGATATTTAATTTATAAAAGTTATTTTTATCACTTCAAATTAATCAAAATATATAATTACATATCTATCCTTATTTCATCAATTTCATTGGAGCTAATAATCATTTTCGTTATATGCATGGGTTACAAAACTTTCCAAATAAGGAGGTATTTGTTAACTTTAGAAAGGTTGGGATGGAAAGAAAACAAAATTAGTCCAACCATTCCAATCTTTACAAACTTTTTTTTAAATAGATCCACCAAAAAAAATTAACCATTTGTATTTTAAAAAATTAAAATATTCATATTTTAACATAAAATTAAGATATTCATTTCTATATTTTATCTAATAAAAAATAATTAAAAAAATATATATTTTTAATTTATTCCAAAAAAATTAATAAATAATTAAAATATTTTTTAATTTTAATTTTACAATTTCAGAAATTATTCCAACCTTTAATTTATTCTCACCGCTAGGGATGAGCAAAAAAACTTGAAAATATGGTAAACCGTAAAATCGATTCGAAATCGAATCGATTTTTACGGTTAACCAATCCGATTGATTCGGTTACGATTTTTAATTTTTATATTTTTGATTAATGGTAACGGTTTAAATTTTTAAGTACCAGTTAATCATTAGTCCATGGTTAATTGGTTTATATATACACTACAAAAAAATTGCTAATTAATTTTCGTCGCTAATTATCAAAATTTCGTCACTAAAATAAATTAGTGACGGTGCAACGAACAGTTACTAATAGCCCAGTCATGAATATATTAGCAATGGAATACAAAATCAGTCGCTAATTTAGCGACGAAAAATTTCGTAGCTAATTTATTTTTTCCGTCGCTAATTTATATTCATAATTAGTCAAATAATATTTAGTGCTACATTTTCCGTTGCTAATTATAAATTTACTATAAAAGTTAGCGACGAAATATTAGTTGCTAATATTATCGTTAATTATTTCTTAAATTATATGTATTACACATTAGCCACAAATTTTCTGTCGCAAATCCGTTGCTAAATTATTGCATAATTAAATTTTTTCTTTCTGTATTTTAAAATTTTAATTCACTATACAATGATCGCTATTTATTTATTTTCATCCTGTACATAACAATTATCTCACACATACAGACATATATTTATTCCAAATTCGAATATATTCCAAAATACACACACACACACATATATATATAGAAAATTATTTGAAACCTTACATAATATTATCCTCAAATAATCTCTCATAAAACAACAAAATAGTAATAATATCGTACAATGTCTGAAAGTAATATTCATAGAACAACAAAATAGTAATAATATCGTACAATGTCTGAAAGTAATATTCACAGCTGATCCACATAAGCTGAGATTTTCTAATAAATTTAAAGAACTACCAAACTATACATGCAAAACATTGTGATATCAGCAAACCCTCTGGTATTCCACATAAAAAACACCAAAATTTGGGACCTTGAAAAACTCACAAACCTTAGAAGCAGCCAAAATATGAAAATGGGTTTATAGTTCTAAAGCAAAGAGATTCTAGTGGTATTTCCTTTTGTTCTCTTAGTAAAGCCATCGTTGGTCCTAGTACGCTGCCTCTCAAGGCCTTGTATGACAATGAATTCCTGCCTGAACGCTCAGCTTTATTCCAATCATCCTCCCGAGATAGCAATTCCTTCTTTGAGATCAAGGCCTGGTCAATTTCTTCCCATGGATTTACCTTTCCATTTTCTAAGGAATAAAGATACATCATCAAAATATGACCCCTAATCTATGGTTTGATTATTTGCATAGCAGAGATTAGGATTAATACATTAGGCAGAAGAATGAGTTCCATTGCCACTATTCAGTGTGAAATCTGTTCTGGGGTCCTGATCAATGACCCAGGGTTCATCAACTCCACTGGCAACAGACTTTTCTGAATTTGACTTGCCTTTTCTGACAAGTCGAACTTCAATAAGTGATGAAAACTCAATTTATATAGAAGTTCTATTGTTCAGTTATCTTTCTAGAATAAAATGAGCGCCGTACTAAAAATGTTATCCTATGTGGTTAGATCAAAGATACACGAATAAGTTACAATTGACTAACACAAACAAGGCATATCAAACCTAAGCATCTTAGTAACATGAAAACTGTGTGTATGAGCTGACAAGATATTATAAAGTAAATGTTAAAAAAACATCTCCATATGCCAATATCATACAGCAGCATAAGAAAAGTTGGAAGTATAGTGGCAGGGGTCTTAATGGAAAGGCACCTATCTATAACCTAAAGCCTCGAGGCCTCTTATCTATATCACTTCTTTAACCACTATGAGAATGACACATCTAAAGTATACCTTTAACAATAATGAAAATAATAAATAAATACAGCATCCTGTAACAACTACAATTACAAAAATGAAAAAACAGTAACTATGTGCAGGGCATTAAGAAGATACCTTAGTACTTCCTTTGGTATATTGTATAATTTACACACACAAACTCATTACATCAATCGAGAAATCACACACTCTACTAGCACAAAAAAGCAAGGATCCTAAGCATCCTCAATAACCAGTTAGATTATTATATATCTTGAATATTTAGCTCATATTAACGTTTTCTGAGGACCTTAACGTCAATAACTACAATAATGATAATCCTGACAATGGTATTTCTTACCTGTGCAAGATGGGTCCCATGTCCATTTGGAGCAAGCAAAGCAAGCCATGCTAAGCATCTCTAAAACAACAACTTCATGAAGTCCATCATCTACAAATGGTGGGGTTAAGTCTCTATAAATAAAAAGAAATGTTATTCATCAGTATCCTTAGAATAAAATCAGTTCGTATCAATGACAAAACATAAAATTAATCAACTTAAGAGAGGATATTATTGTTCAAATCACAATATTAAGAAGCTTTGATAAAATACTAAGCTATTTTGTAACAGTAATTTGCCGTTATCAATTGGTGAGATTTGAATACAAGAACACTGTAATTTTATCCATCTTGACCCAACTCATCACACCCTCAGGAGGGTGCTTGCTTTTTTTTTTTTTTTGGGAAACCCCAGGGCACGCTTAAGTAATTGAAACTCTCACATATTGCAAATATCTGACTTCTTTAAGTTTAAAGTTCCATCATGCATGATCACAATATAAGCTAAATTGCTTGCTTTGCTTGTAATAGATATGACAAATACCAAACACATCAAACACACCACTATTTCCAGGAAACATCATCCTCCTACAAAATTTATACAATTATGCACTTTTTCTAGTTATGAGACAAGTTTGACTATTGAATTCATACCCTATTGTAATTATTTGTAACTAAACCAATTGAGTTGATCTCATTCAGTTTTATGCAATTTTATATATGACTTGAAAAGTTATTGTTATCTATGCCAAAATTAAGCAAAGGTAGTATACAACATAACTTTAAAAATGTGTCAATACCTCGAGAGGGATAACTCGTAAACAAAAGAACTTTGAAGATACATCATTCAGAGTCTCATTATGCCTCTCCTTCCACTCTTCGCACAGGTAACTATCATGTCATGTCATGACATGAAAATAATGACTATAATGCAAATAGTAAAGCAAATAGAGTTTTTAACACTTCTATGTTTTCCAACAGGGGAAAAAAGCAAACAAATAAGAAACTGAGAATTCAGTCTAACTTAAAAATAAAATATAGTGATCCTATGGATCTCCAGCCATCTGAAGTTATATTGTCACAATTTTAAGTAGCACAATGTTGAAGAAAGTTCTCACTGAGTCAACAGTAAGATCCAATCGAATAACATGTTTAAAAAATATAAACCACAAAAACTTTATTTTCATGTATTTATCTTCTTTTTTTTCTTTCTTTCTAGAAAAAAGAAAAGTTACATTAATCTAGATCTATCAGTTTAATTAACTAAAAATGTTAGTAGGCGTTAGTACACCTTTTACTGGTGGTACCATACAAAACTTGGTTACAGTATTAAGTGATCATTACTTCTTTTTTACTTTTGTTTTCAGGTCATTGGGAATAATTGATTACAAGCGAACAAGATTAAAATTTGACTAACATGAACTCCAGCATTAAAAGGTTACCTTTGAATAAGATTCTTGAGACCCCTATGACTTCCTCTAATAGAATCCATATGCAAAATGCAAGGCACTTTATGTGCCCCTTCACTTTTTTCATCTGCAAAAGTGTTAGAAAAAAAGGGGGGAATCAGAAGTTTCAGTGAAGCAAGCCCGGGACATATATCAGAATTAAAACTTAATCCCATTGATTTTTTTACTTGTCTTTGCCTCTGAAATGTACAGCTTCACCTGGATGACAAATGACTATCAAACTCCAATGCAATCTTTCTCAAAAGATTCATTTTTTTTGCCCATTTATGAACACGTTCAAATGTTGCCCTCCCCTTACAGGCACTAGATGGGTGATTGTCTAGATCAGCAAGCTTCCGAAAGAAAAAGCTATTGAAGAAATGGAACCTATGTTGGTCCTCTGGTTGAATTTTATTCTTTAAAAACCTGGCAGTAAGAAAAATCAGATAACCTAGTAAATATCTGTTACTTCATAAAAAGGCCCATGACACAAAGCATTCAAATTATTGAACTCTGCTAATAAGCCCCTTAAAACAAAACTTTGATGAACTTTTAATCATGCTCCAAATACGTAAAGAAACAAGATATATAATATATATAATATTTAACCCTCATAATAACCAAGGCTTCCTGTCCACGTTGTTCAACTTATTACTTCTTAGTTCGTCCATGCTTTTAAACACCATTTTCCACAGGAATACAATAAAAAGTGCTTTGACTTAGGACAACCTAACAACCATAAATGGAAGAGCAAAAGTTAAGATGCATTTATTTATTTCCTCAGATCTTGGACTCAGCCTAAACGACATTTACTCATTTCTTAGGGACTTATCACCTCTAAAATCAGCTAACAAGCCCTATTGCAAAATATACAACAGCTTAATTATAATAATATCCACAAAAATATGTATTCTGACTATTTATTGATTATTTTCAAATCTTACAAATTCTTGCAAGCCTAGACCTCAACTGGCAAAATGTGATCTCCTACAAATTAAGAAAAATTAATAAATAAATAATTCTAAAAAATTTCTCAAATCATAAATCTTAATATATGAACTTCATTAAGAAGATAATGGTTAAAGCGGACAACAGAACAGACAGGAATTTTCGAATGAATGCCTGGTCATGTATCTGGTTCAAAATATGTCTTAATCAATCTAAAAAGAGGAACTTCCAAATTAGTCTCAAATCAAGCCAAATTTAGGGATAAGAGATTAGAAACAAATTATGATAATGTAATAAATATATTAAATATAATGCTTAAACTTACTTAACATAGAAGTCAACGATGGTATCGTTGATGAAAGTCTCTAGTTGTAGAAGGTCCATATCTCTCTTACTAATTGCAACCACATCAAGATCGCTTTTGGGTATATAACTTCATTGAAAGTCTCATCAAAACTTAAAACACACAAGAATTTAGATTAGTTCAAAACATCAAATGAGAAGCAAGTGCAATTAAATAAAAACAAATCAATATAAGCACATAGACAATCTGCTTGTCACCATGCTCGCCGAACCGATCACCGGAGACTCACCAAAGCTGCTCGTTGGTAGTTGGGACCACAGGTAGTTGCCAGGTACCACTCACACGCCCCAACACAGTTGTATTTGGTCAGGATCAAAGCTGAAATATCGTGCTTCACCAGGGGCCAATCTACTTACTACCGGCGAGTGGGGAGGAGCGATGGACATCGAAAGGTTTGCTTCATCGATGGAAGATCTTCGAAGATGATCGTGAACCTAGTCATCACTGTCGGTCACCGAAACAAGAAGAAATAACTTTCTCCATGAAGAAGAAATTGGGAGGGAAGGAATCGTGTGATACTAATTTGTGGGTATGAACACCAAGAATGATAGAGAGGCTACGGTGGTCGGAGTGACGTCATTGATCCGCAACGAGGAGAGTGGCAGATCGGCAAAGCCTCTTTTTCCCTCTCCATCCCCTCTCTCCCTCTCTCCCTTTCTTTTCTTTTTTCCCCAAATCCTTTGTCAATAAAGTTCCCAATAATATTTTTATTTTTATTTTTTTTCTTTAGCCTTCACTAACCCCCTCTCTAAAAAAAATTAATCCTAACTTTTATTCATTTTTAAAAACACCCAACAAATACTAATTACCCTTACAATTTTTATACCAAACAATTACTTTATTATTATTATTATTATTATTATTAAAAATGTAAAATTTTTAAATTAATAAATTTATATTTGGAGATAATTGATAAAGAAATCATTAGAATTTCTAATAATTTAATATTTGATTTAAATTTTATAAAATAAAAATAAATTACAAATTTTTTATTATTATTTTATATGAAATAACAAATTTTATATTACTATTTTATAAATATTTATTTTTATTAATTTTGAACACACAAATATATAATAATCATAATAATTAGTTTATTATTATTAAAAATGTAAATTTTCTAAATAAATAATTTTAGATTTCGGTATAATTGATAAAAAATTATTATCAACTTATAAAATAATTTATCATTTTCTGTTACAAAATAAAATATTCATTTCATATGATCTATATTAAAATTACTTGAAATTATACATAAATCATGTGACTGAAATTAAAAAAAAATATATATATTTTTTAATTTATTTGTGAAGGATTAGCGACTAAATATTTCCGTCGCTAATGCTTTTACCACAACAAATTACTAGTTGCGACAGAGAAATATCTGTCGCTAAACCGTCGCAAAAATGATGCAATATTTTCCGCCAAAATTAGTGACTATTTTGTTCATCGCTAGAAAAATGATGCAATATTTTCCGCCAAAATTAGCGACTATTTTGTTCATCGCTAAAGTTTCTAGAACTAATTTCAATTAGAACCATTAGCGACGGAGATATTTGTTGCAAATTTCGTCGCAAATCTAGGCGCTGATATCCTGTTCCGTCGCGATTTCGTCGCAAAAAAATAAAAAATATCCCCCATAATGGAATTGAAAAATAGTAGCAAAACCATCACAACATTTGCGACTAAAATACTACGTCACTAATTTTTGTCACTAATTGATAATTTTTTTGTAGCGATGTATATATATATATTCAATTTTTCTCTATTTCTTTCTAAAATTTACATAAAATTATACTTTAAAATATATTTTTATTTTTATACCTTATTTTTTATATTTTTCTATAAAATTTATATAATACTTTAAACCAATATTATTAAAATCGGACCGGATAAAGAACCGGTAAGGCTAGGGGTTCGTAATTCGATCGGTTCAACCGAATTTTTTTCTATTTTTAAAATATTATAATTATTATAATTTTTTTAAATACTATTGTATAAAAATTAAAAAAATATTCATCAAACATTAAATATATATCACAAATATTCTAATAATAAGTTACAAAATATAATTTTAATTTTATTATTAAAAGTGATTAATTATGGATTTTTGAATATTATATGTTAGAAACATAAAAATACCATCATATCATGAAAATAATTTCATGTTTAGATGGAATACTAATGAAGTATAATTATATATGAGTATAATTATATTTAATTATAATAAATTCAAATAGATAATAAGTATATTAAATTATTAAGTGTCATTTTTAGAATTTAAAATTCTAATTTTTCAAATAAATAAATAATAAAATTTTAATATATATATATATATATGTATATTTTAAATTTTCATTACTTATTTAATTGGAAAAAATTAATATTTTAAATTATAAAGATATTACTTAATAATTTAATATACTATTACAATGATCCAAATAGATAATAAGTATATTAAATTATTAAGTGACATATTTAGAATTTAAAATGATAATTTTTTTCAAATAATTAAATAATTAAACTTTAATATATATATGGATGAGTGAAAATATACAAAAAAAATGATTTTTTATACTTTTTAGCAAAATATTTGATTTTGTTCGGTTTTTCGGTTCAATTCAATTTTTTCGATTCAATTCAATTTTTTACCAATCCAATTTTCAATAATTGAACCAACCGAATGGCCAATCGATCCGTTATTAAACCGGTTCAACTGGCCCGTCCAATTTGATTTTAATAACTATGCTTTAAACTAAATTTATATTCTATTATTCTCTTTAATTAACTTTTATATATATTTTTTTTATTATATATTGATGTTTATATTTTACTTAATAGTATTTAATTACATTATTATTCAAAATTTTATTTGATTTAGAATCAAATATAGTAATTTTTAATAAATATCAAATCTATTTTATAATATTAGCTATTAATTTATAAAACATAAATTTTAACTGGTAAATTATGCTTGTTTCGTTATTTTTATATTTAATTACTTTAGATATTAAAAATTGAATTAAATTTTATCTAATTTTTTTATATAATTTTATATTATAAATTTTAATGATTAACCGAAAAATATAAATTAACCAAATTAAAAAATCAAAATCGATAAATTAATTAATTAAATATAATAAACTGATTAATAATTAATAATTTTAAAAAATTAATATTAATAAATTTTTTTTTTCTCGTAAACTGATTATCCGATCTATTTTTATCCCTGCTCGCCGCTATCTAAACACACAGCAAGTACCGTGCCATCATTTAAAACAGGGGGTTAAAGGTCAACGTTGTCGAAGTGGAAACAAAAAGAAAAGCAGAACTGCAGAACAACCATTAAACGATCGAACAGAACAGAAAGAAAGAAAAAAAAAATGTTATCTCCACAGAGTTTCAAGATCAAAACCATCTTTCTATTGAGTCTCTTATCTCTTCTATTTCTCCAAATCCAATCGCAATCTCCACCGCCCAGTATATGCATCATTGGCAGTGGTATTGCTGGCTCCTCCCTCGCTCATTTCCTCCGCCGCTATTCTCCTCCCAACTCTCCGTCTTCCGCTGTCCCCATCATCCTTTTCGAGCGAAATGCTTTGGTCGGAGGTCGTATGGCCACCGTCACCATCTCCGGCCACACCTTTGAAGCTGGGGCCTCCATTCTTCACCCCAAGAACTATCACGCTTCTAATTTCACAAATTTGTTGAATTTGAAGCGAAAAACACCTTCTGAGAGCGATATGTCCCTCGGGATTTGGGACGGAAACAAGTTTGTTTTGAAAACTATTAGTATTAATTCTAAGATTCCCTTTGTCCAAAAGATTGTTTCTTTTGCTAATTCCCTGTACATGCTGTTTCGGTATGGATTCTCGCTTTATAAAATGAATACGTTCGTTGAGGTTATTTTACTACTTCATTTAACTTTTTTTTTTTGCTTGGTTTCTGAGAAATAAAATTATTATTTTTTTCATTCTTGCTATGCACTGTTGACTATTGTAAAATTTTTTTTTTTAGGTTACTGTAAGCAAGTTCTTGAAGTATTATAAGAACTTTGAAACAAGACCCACTTTCGAGACTGTAGATGAGATGCTTAAGTGGGCTGGTTTGTATAATCTCACTACACGGAGTTTGCAGGAGGAATTGGTCGATCTTGGACTTTCTCCCCTGTTGATACAAGAACTTGTCACTGTAAGCATCGTAGCAGCTTTCTCCATAGACTAGCCTGTCATTCGCTTTGTAATGCTTTTCTGACCATTGTGCTCTTTGTTGTGCGATTAGGATTTAGATATGATATGCTTCCTTTGTTTTGACAAAAATAACAGTGCAACTCGGAAGTAGTAGCATGCTTTGCTTCTTATACAATTAATGTGTTTGTAGGTCTTTTATTCTTTAGAAGAAAGCTTGAAATAAATAATCTTCTGTGATAGAAGGTTCAAATGTTTTGAACTTTACACAGTGATATAATTCTATTGGTAATGAGAGTTGAACCAATAAGGTTTGGTTTGGAATTTATCATTTGCCACTTTAGGCCGAGCCTTTTAGATTATTTTTGATATCTTCAAAATGGTCTGATGATTAGGGATGCTATAAAATCAAGATGAGGTAATTTTCAGCTACATGGATATTAAAAATGAAATGAGCTCGTCTTCATTTTCTATCTTTCCCTAATTGATTATCGATTAATCAGTGGAGGATGGGAATGAAGTGAAGATTTTGATCTTTGATGCCCCACATGTGAATCGAGTTGGATGTCGTTTGAGATTTGTGGTGCCCAATAGGAGATTCCAGGGAGGATGGCTCAGTTGCAACTTATCAGAAAGCTCCATCAATAATGTTGTAATTTTCTTTACCTAATTACACAGAAAAATCTAATAACTGCTCAAAAAGGATGGGGGTTTGCTTGGTCTGCAGTGCTTCTTAGAATGAAACAGCTTATTATGGACTCAAAGACCATATTAGTACTACTGATAATGTATGTGTTTTAAGCCTTTGGAACTTTGAGATCCACTTCTGCTTTGACATTTTGTTTGAAATAGGCTCTTTGTTTTTAGTTGGTGATTATTGGGTTTTATTGATTTATATGTGGCTTTTGATAAGAAGAAAGCAATGTTTATTCTGCATTTTCTTCTTTGGTTAATGTAAGGTGCGTTCATGTAGAAGCTTAGGCATTATTTAGTATATTTCTCTTTTGAAAGGTTACTTTTTCTGCGACAAAGTGTCCAGAGAGCACTCTTTACTAGTCAATATTTCTAGACTACATTTGAAAATAATTGTACTACTCAAATTTGCTTCTACTTCTCTTAAATTCATAATAGTAATTTGAAGTTATAATTTCTTCTCACAAAAAGCTTTTTGTTTCCATCACAATAATATTGAAATAACCATTAGACATTGAAGATTTTTGAGAAGTTTTTGATTACTGTCTCATGTATTGACAATCAATTTACATAGATATTTATACAAAAGAATTTAAGTTTAACTAGAATAGATACAGGAAAGGTAACAATATCAAATTCCTACAAATTATGAATTAAATATATCTGTCAACACTCCTCCTCAAGTTGGTGTAAACATATCACACATGCCCAACTTGCACACCAAGGTATAGAAAGTCCGATTTTTGAGTCTTTTTGTAAACACATCAGCTAGTTGTTTTTCAGATGACACATGAAACAAACTTATTTCACCGTTTGTAAGCTTTTCTTTGATGAAGTGCCGACCAATTTTAATATTTTATGAGCTATACTGATGGTGGCTTTGTTGTCGTAATATAAGAATAGTTTTCTTTTTCTCTGATAATCTCAATTCTTCTAGTAGCTTTCTCAGTTAAAGAAATTCACAAACACCTTGAGTTATAGCCCTATATTCTGCTTCAGCATTCGATCTATTAGCTACACTTTGTTTTTTGCTTCTCCAAGTAACTAGGTTTCCTCCTACAAGCATACAATAGCCAAATGTAGATCTTCTGTCATCTATAGATCCAGCTAAATTCGCATCTATAAAGGCTTCTATTTGGAGGTCGACTGTTTGGAGAAAAAAATATCTTTTCCTGGGACAAACTTCAAATACCGCAAAATGCGAAAGACAGCTTGCATGTGAGAGTCTCGTGGATCACGCATGAATTGACTCACCAAACTGATTGAGTAGGCTATGTTTGGCCTAGTGTGTGAGAGATAAAGGAGTCTTCCAACTAATTTTTTGTATCTCTCTTTATCAACTGACTTTCCAACTTCTGCTTATAGTTTTGTGGTTGCTCTTAATGGGCGATTCTACTAGTTTGCAACCAGTCATACCAAATTTTTTAAAGCGATTCAGGATATATATTCTTTGAGATAAAGATTTCCTTTTTTAATTTGGCAACCTCAATTCCTAAGAAGTACTGTAATTTTCCTAAATTTTTGATCTCAAATTCCTGAGTCAACAGCTTTTTCAATCAGGTCATCTCCTATTTGTCATCTCCTGTTATTATAATGTCATCAACATAAATTATGAGAAAAATGAGTTTACTCTTATTTATATCTTATTAAGAGAATATGATTAGAATTGCTTTGTTGGTAGCCAAAAGAGATCATGACTTTGTTGAATCTATCAAACATTTTAGCAACAGGGGCAAATGTGGCCTTATAGTCCACTCCATAAGTTTAAGTGAATTCTTTGGTGACCAATTTGGCTTTGAACCTCTCAATCAAACCATCAGCCTTATGTTTCATGGTAAAAATGCATTTGCTACCAACCAATTTCTTGTTTGGTGGAGTAATTAGTTCCCAAGTTTTATTTTTTGACAAAGCCTTCATTTCTTCAATCATAGCAAGTTTACACTTAGGATCTCTAAAAGTTTTCTTCTATTCCTATAAAATAGAGACAGAAGAAATAGACAAAGCGAATACTCTATAAAAAGGAGATAAGGAATTATAGAAGATAAAGTTTGATAGAGGATGTTTGGTGAAGGATCTAACCCCTTTTCTGTGAGGAGTAGGCATATCCAAATTATTATTGGAATCAAAGTTCTATAATAACTGACCTGACTGACCAGAATAAGAGGATTCTTGACATAGAGTAGGCTGCGCAATAGCTTCTTCTGTCTTGTTTCTACTCAAATATTTCATTAAATCTGGTCTATCCAAACGACGTCCAATAGTCTCCCCCTGGACAATAGTCTTCTCTTTAACTTTAATAGTCTTTTCCTGAACTTGTTCCCTCGAAGAGATCTCCCCCAGGGTAATGTTTGTCTCCTCCTGCCTCTTAGAACTCTCTCCTAAGGTAAGGATATCAAGAGTTATAATAGGTATCACCTATTCTCTCTCAGAACTCTCCCCCTGAAGTAGTGATTGGACAGTATCAAAGTGAGGTTCATTTTCTCTAAAAGTAACATCCATACTAACAAAATACTTTCTCAATGGAGGATGGTAACATTTATGATCCTTCTGTATTGAAGAATACCCAATAAATACACATCTAAGAGCTCTCGGGTCTAGTTTGCCAACATCTCTAGTATGAACAAAACAAATACACCAAATACTTTATGAGGAGCAATATAAGCATTTTTTGCTTGCAACACTTCTAAAAGACTTTTAAAAGTTGAGAGTTTTGAGAGGTATTCTACTGATTAGATAAGCACCTTATAAAATTGCATCCTTCCAGTAAGTTTTTGGGAGATTCATGATCTAGCTACTTCCAATAGATGTCTATTTTTTTTTAATTATCCCATTTTGTGCGCTAGTGTAAGAACAAATAGTTTGGTGTATTATCCCATTGAACTCTAAGTAAATATCAAACCTAATATCCATGTACTCTGTACCATTATCTGTTCTCAAAATTTTTATATTAACATCAAATTGAATACAAACCATCTTATGAAAAAATTGAAAACAAGAAATCACATAACTTTTTGCCTTTATTAGATATACCCAAGTCATTTTAGTGCAACAATCAATGAATGTAACAGAACACCGACCATCCGATAATGAAACATTTTTAGTAGATTTCTAAATATCAGAATGAATGATAGTAAAAGGAATAGAACTTCTATTATTATTCAAAGGATAAAGAACTCTTAGTGTGTAGCAAGTTCACAGGCATCACAAACTAAAGAATCAAATTTAGCATTCTTAAACAAATTAAAATATAATTTTTTCAAGATAAAAAGGGATGGATGTCCTAACCATCTATGCCATTAAATGATTTATTTATTCACATTATTACTCTCACCTAAAAAAGCTTGCCTCTTACCAAAAACTAGGCTACTACTGTTCTCCAAGATATATAAGCCATCTTGCAATCTACAACTGTCAATTCTCTCTCCCATTTTAAGATCTCATAAAATATAATGTGGAGCAAAAAATTTTACTTTGCAATTAAGAGAAACAGTTATAGAACTAACAAATAAGAGATTAGTAGGAAATTGAGATACATGAAGAACAGATAACAATTTAATGGTGGGAGTACAGTCAATAGAACCGGTTTCAGATATCAAAGTATGAGATTCTTCTGCTATTCGGACATCATCCCCGTTTTTAGTTGGAGAATAAGAAATAAAGTTTATCGAAGGACCTACCATATGACTTTGCACCAGAATTTATAATCTATATACTATGACTGGATGAAGAGGTACTATAATTTTCCCTTTTAGATAAATTAACTTTCTTGTTATCCATACGAGTAGCAAAAAAAAAAAAAATGCTAGGACAGCAAAATAAATAGAAAAAGACTATGCAAAGGAGAAACCTAGAGAACCAAAAGCTTTAGAACTTAGAAACCCGAAAAACCAAAACTTTAGAACTGATTGGAGAGTGGCTTGTTAGAGTTGGAGTAGGCTAGCGAACAGATCTAGGCAAGATCCAGTGACAAAATGTGGCCAGAGCAAGCTGCACGCGCCAGCTTGTGGAGGGAGGTGCCGAAATGAACTTCTGCCGCGTGTGCTCATGTACGATGTTTGACAGCGCCGAAAATTGGTGTACAGACCGAACTTGACTTGGGCTCTTCTCTGGTAAGGGCGGTGTCAAAAATAGAGGTACGAAACTTGCCCTTTTTACACCTGCCGAAAAACGCATACTGTTAATGTCTTTTCAAGAACAGATTTTCCGCCAAAGAGAGAAAACTCAACATTCCAAATGGCAGACTCTAATACCATGAAGATTTGTGAGAAGTTTTTAATTACTCTCTCATGTATTGACAATCAATTTACATAGATATTTATATTAGAAGAATTTAAGTCTGACTAGGATAGATACAAGAAAATTAATAATATTAAGTTCCTACAATTTTGGAACTACATATATCTGTCAACAGACACCCACTTATGAAAAAAAGATCACAATAAATGAACAGCTTTTGCAAACTGTGAGATGATGAGTGCGTGTACAGATATATATACATTTTTAACCTTTTTTTTTAAATTTTATATGATATCATTGACAAAAACATACTGATGTGTTCACATTGGATTTTAAGGAAATTTGGGAAAATTCTGAGACTTTTGGCATCTCAACATGCAAACTGTTGTCACTTTGAACTTAAAAATTATTTTGATTAAGCTAGGAGTTGGTAATTATGGTAAATTGAAGGGATTGTGATTTATGATTACAAGAAACTGACAAGAATGGGAATTTAATTACACATCTATTTTTCACTAATAAAATCAGAGGGATAATGAATTGCTTGTTCCTCTCATGTTTGTGGTATATTTCTTCGAAAACAACAGCTGTAATGTGCTAATAACTACATTATAATTTCTCTAGTTCTATCAATTAGGAATGTTTAATTATCCTGTGGTATTCTGTTTCTTCTATCATAATCTTCTTTATAACTTCTCTTGATGTTGCTAGACATGAATCATAACCCTGATTTCCATGAAAATCATTTATTTTACTCATTTCTCGGCTAGGAAAATGTATTGCTGTTTTTCGTGAAATGGTTATTTTCCCTGCTAAACATGTGTATTGGCTTCATGAAAGATGAAACAGGTAAATATCCAAATTTCCTCAATTACGGGGACAACTCTTTATTTGAATGCATGTTTTCAATCCTATAAGTCTCTCTCTCCGTTTTTTAACCAAAAAAAAAATGAGAAAAACTTCATTTTTGGCATAACAATATAGGTAGAGAATAGCAATGTTTTCTTAGCAAGCAATTGCACCATGACCCATTGCGTTAGAAAAAAGTCTCACTTCTAGTTTCTCAAGTCCTTTTTTTTTTCTTTACTAAGGTAATTAAGTAATGAAGGCCGAAGCACCTTAAAGAAGTATAATTATGCTCATAAGATAAGAAAGTAGTTGATATTTTAGATTCTAGAAATGCAAAATTTTGACGTGGCTTGTAACTGGGATAAATTTCTTGGTGTATTTGAACATTTTGTCATGATGTGGAATTCTGTTGAATTATCTGCAGGTTATTACTAGAATTAATTATGGTCAAAGTGTCTACATCAGTGGACTTGCTGGAGCAGTTTCCTTGGCAGGGTCAGGTGGAGGATTATGGTCCATTGAAGGAGGGAACTGGCAGATGGCTGATGGCCTGATTAATAATTCAGATGTTGAATTGCATCTCAATGAAGAAATACATTCTATATCTTACCTTGGGGAACGCTATGAGCTCAACTCTACAAGTGGGAGTTACATGTGTGAAGTCGCAGTCATTGCTACACCACTTGACAAATCGAATATTCAATTTCATCCTCCAATTTCAGTTCCTGAACGTCAATTGCAGCGCACACATGCAACTTTTGTGAGGGGGCTCCTAAGTCCTGTAAGTATATGAAGATCCTTGCCTTTTTTTTTTTTTTTGGGTAAGGAAGTCTTATTTTAAATTTCTAAAAAAAAAATTGAATTCCTTTCTGCATTTTCCCTTTATTAACTTCTGATATTTTACCATGGAAAAGGTATATTTTGGCCTGAAAGACGCTTCAGAAATTCCGCAACTGGTTGGCACGATAGAGGATCCTGACCTTCCTTTCTCTAGTATTTCTATACTAAAGCGACACAATGAGACTGATATGACTTACAAAATCTTCTCTTGTGAAACAATGCCGGATGCATTACTTGACAGCATTTTTAGGTATTATTTTCTACTGTTCATTATTGCACTAGATTTGAATTTTAGAAGAGCCATTGAGATGCCATTAAAAGTTCTCTTCAGCTATCAACTGTTAATTTATGCCTTTGTGGAAAATACTTTATTTTACCTAAAACAAACTAATGAATGTGAAACAGTTAATTCTTCAAAATATTCGGTCTGTTCTGGCATATGTGGGCAAGATTTTGCAATAACTGAAGTAATTACAAATTTTCAATTCCAAAGTTGTTGCTATTAAGTCATTAATATAGTTTTGTCTAATTCAACTAAGTGCAGTGCTTCCAGCTATGAGCTGGAAGAATGCTGACATGGCATTTTTGGAGTTAAGGACATGCATTGGACATCATTCATTGTTTCTATAATATACATAATTTTTAAATTTCTTTTAATGTAAGTATCAAAAAAATTGTGAAGATTTTTGTGAAAAGATATTTTCTTAATTATCTCGTCACATAAAAAATAATAATACAAATAGATTTTTATACAAAAAACCTATATAGTTAGCATATATTGGAAAATGCTATTATATCTTTAATTACAAACAACTAACTAAAAAAATAAAATAACCAATACTCTCCCTAAAATTGATACAAAAATATTACACATATCCAATTTGCAAACTATGGTATGCAAGGTTCGACTATTGAGTCATTTTGCAAAAACATTAGCCAACTGTTTGATGTTACATGAAGTAAGTTTAAGACACGATCAAATAATTTTTTTTAATGAAGTGTCGATCAATTTCTATATGCTTTATTTGGTCATATTGGATAGGATTATGACCAATACTAATTGCAGTTTTGTTATCGCAATACAAGGATATCCTATCTTTTTCAGCCAACTGCAACTCTACTAGTAAATTCTGCAACCATAATAAAACTACACTTTGTTTCTTGCTTCTCTAAATGACTAACTTACCTCTCGCAAACATACAATAACCAAAGATGGATATTCTATTATTTAAAGATCCAACTTAATATGCATCTATAAAGGTTTCAATTTGAAGATAATATTTTGAAAAAAGATTTTTTTTTGGAGCTGATTTTTTGCAAAATGCGGAAGACAGTCTGCTAATGAGATTGTTTAGGATCATGTGTGAACTGATTCACCAAACTAATTACATAAGCAATGTCTGGTCTAGTGTTAGAAAGATAGATACGTCTATCAACCAATCTCTGATATCTGTTTTTATCAACTAATTTTTCAGTTTCTGCTTGCAATTTATGGTTACTTTCAATGGGTGAGTCTGCTGGTTTACATTCCAGCATATCAGTTTTATCTAAAAGATCCAGAATATATTTTTTCTAAGAAATAAAGATTCCTTTAGTTGATCTGGCACCTTCAATTTTCAAGAAATATTATAACTTTTCAAGATCTTTGATCTCAAACTCTTAGAGCTAAAAGTTTTTTCAGCCGAACCATTTCTTCTTTATCATTTCCTGCCATCATATGTCATCAACATAAACAATGAGAAAAGTGATCTTACCCTTATCGTGTCTTTGAAGATTTTTGATAATAAAAAATTTTATTAATTCTCATTTCAACAAATCCAAAAAATACAAGCTATTTATAAAGAAAACAGAGATTTCTAAACCTATTCTAATAAGGAAAGATAAAAGCTAATTAGAAAATAAACTCTAATTAGGAATATAATTCTAATCTAACTAGGAAATATAAACTTTAATGAAGAAAATCAAACTAGGAAATCCAATACTCCCCCTCAAGTTGCAACTTGACAGTAAACGCCTAAGGTGTTGGATTTCATCAGACAGTAAACGCCTACACATGCCCAACTTGCAAATGGCAGCTTATTTAGTTGATCTTGCACTTTGCACTCTACCATTGCCAATCGTCTTTTCTGTTAGCAGGTTTTGACCTCACAAAGTTGTTAGTGACATTGTAGGAAGAGCCAAGTTTAGACAGTAAATGCCTAAGGTGTTGGATTTCATCTAAAGAAAAAGGTTTAGTAGAGGTTGTCTCCTTTGATTTCTCCACTATCTCTAGCACATTCATTTGAACCCTTGAGGAATTGTCTCGTTTTCCTCCATTGCCTTTAGGATGACCATGTAATTTCCAACAAGTTTCCTTCATATGGCGTGACTTTCCACAATAATCACAATGTAGGTGATTTTTACCAAAATTAGTAGACTTCAATTGTTCTTGAGAAATTTCTACAGTTAATCTTGATTTCTCACGTGGTGTTGTATAGAGCATAGCACTTCTTCTGGCTTTCTCTTGTTGGATATAAGAATGTGTTTCTTCAAGTGAGGGAAAATGAGTTTTACCAAGTACTTGAACTTTTATTTGATCAAATTCATTGTTCAATTCAACCAGAAAATCAAACTATTTCCTTTTGAACTTATTTTTTGAAACTGAACTGTATCTTCAGCACAACATGCTTTGAAATTTTTATAATAATTCAATTCTTGCCATAAACTACCTAATTTTGCAAAATAATTTGAAACTGACATTTTATTATGCTTAGTGCCATGAATTTTATTTTGAATTTCAAAGATTTTAACATCATTTTCCATGCGTGAATAGGTGATTTTGATTGCGTTCCATATTTTTTCTGTAGTATCAAGCAATAAATATTGTTTAGAAATCTGAGGTTGGATGGAGATGATAAGCCATGTCATAACTAATGAGTTTTCTGAATTGTACTGGTTATATGTGGAGTCAGAAGCAGCTGATTGTTTTTTATCCCTATATGTATCATTGCTATGAAGTTTTACAGATCTTATTTGCAATTAGGGGCAATCACTAATTGGATTATTTTTTTCTATTGCCTTAGTGTCTTCCATATTAACAAAAACATGCTAGGACAACAAAACAAAAGAAAATTAGATACCTGGAAAGGAAATCCAAAAATCAAGATGACAGATCAAGGCCAGAATATCCTCAGGCAGGGTCGAAAAATGCCGACAAGAAGGTTTGGAAAAGAATCTGGATTAGATGGTGGCTGGAAGGACCCATACATGTCACTCGCCGGCTCATGAACAATGCCTCACAGTCTTCTACACCCGCGTGTGCTTCACTCACGGCTCCTCTAGTGACTGAATTTGGTGGGTTGGCTGATTTGATGGTGGCACACCCTTTTTGTGATGGTGGTGTAAGTCACCTCCTACTCAAAATAGTAAAGCCTCAATTTCGGTGTTGTAGGGTTTTTATACCACATCAGGAAAAATCAGGGATTTTAAACAAAATTTTCGGTGTTATAGGATCTTCAAACCACACAAAAAAATTAGGAATTTTTTTGTAACAAGAAGAAAAACTCAACTTCTTGATACTTTTTTAAAATAAGGTATTTTACCTGTTGCTTAGAAGAAGAAAATTCAACTTCTATAAAGAGTAAGGTTCTGATACCATAAAGATTTTTTAGAATAAAAAGTTTTATTAATTATCCTATCTTAACAAATCTAAAAAATACAAACTATTTATAAAGAAAACAAAAAGAGCCTTAAAGCTATTTTAATAAGGCAAGATAGAAGCTAATTAGAAAATAAACTCTAAGTAGGAATAAAATTCTAATCTAACTAGAAAATATAAATTTTAACCAAGAAAATCAAACTAGGAAATCCAATAGTCCCATAAAAAGGGTATGGTTAGCATTGCTTTGTTGATACTCAAAAGAGATCATAACTTTGTTAAATCTGTCAAACCAAGCTCTTAGAGATCGTTTCAATCCATACAAGGCTTGCTTTAGTCTGCACGTCTTTGCTTTAGTTCTTTCATTATCAAAACTAGGAGGAATCTCCCTGTAAACCTCATCTTCTAGGTCTTCATATAAAAATGCATTTTTCACATCAAATTATTGCAAGTCCCAATCCAAATTAGCTGCAAAAGATAGAAAAATTCTGATTGTGTTCATTTTGACAATAGGTGCAAATATCTCCTAATAGTGAGCTCCATAAGTCTGAGTGAACTTCTTTACCACTAATCTGGTTTTGAATCTTTCAAGTGAACCATCAGCTTTGTATTTTATTGTTAATACCCTCTTGCATCCAACTAACTTCTTATCTGAAGAAGCAACTAGTTCTCAAGTTTCATTTTTGGCAAGAGTTTTTATTTCTTTTACCATAACTTTTTTCCACTTGGGATTTGTCATAGCTTTCCTCCAATGCTGTGGAATAGACATAGAAGAAAGAGATAAGGCAAAGGCTCTATAGGAGGGAGACAAAATCATAAGAGACAAAATTAGAAATGGAATGTTTTGTACACGATCTTATCCCTTTTCTTTGAGCAATGGGTAAATTTAAATCAGAATCAGAAGATAACTCAGCCGAGGATTCTGGCAGTGTAGGATGCATGATGGCTTCTTTAGATCTATTTTTCTTCGAGTATCTCAATAAATCAGGTCTATCTAAATATCTAACAACATTCTGCTCCCCCTGAACATCAACAACATTCTCCCCCTGAATATCATCAATCTTTTCATTCTCCTTTCGAAAAGTTTCTTCATTCTCCCCTTGAACAAGATCATGAAGTACTACAGGCACAAGTACCACTTCTTCATTACTTTCCCCTTGAAGAGGTGATTGTGTAGTTCCAAACTAAGAATTAGACTCCCGAAATGTAGCATTTATTTTGACATAAAGCTTCCTAGATGGGGGTGATAGCACTTATATCCCTTTTGAGTTGGAGAATATCCAATGAACACACATTTCAGTGCCATCGGATCTAATTTTTCAAAATTCCTAGTACGGACAAAGCAGACATCCGAAAATTTTTAGTGAAACAGTATAACCATGTTTTTCTGTGAAGACTTCTAAAAGAGTCTTAAAGTTGAAACTTTTGAGAGGTATTCTATTAATAAAATAGGCAACCACTAGTATAGTATCTTCCCAATATGACGTGGGAACATTTATAATAAACATATGGGATCTAGCAACTTTCAACAAATGTCTATTTTTTCTTTCAATTACATCATTTTGAGCACTAGTGTAAGGACAATTAGTTTGATGGATAATCTCATGAGACTCCAAATAAGTATCAAACCTAGTATTCATGTATTCTGTTCCATTGTCAGTTCGCAAGACTTTTATTTTAGTATCAAACTGCGTGAACCATTTTGATCAAATACATCCAAGTTATTTTAGAGCAATAATCAATGAAAGTAACAAATTATCGATTTCCAAACAAAGAAGCAATTTGTGTAGGCTCCAAAACATCAAAATAAACAAGCATAAAAGGATCATTGGCTTTATTACCGCTCAACGGATAAAAGTTTTTAGTATATTTAGCATTTTTAGTATATTTAGCATACTCATAGGCATCACAAGATAAAAAATCAAATCGAGTTCTAGAAAATAAATTAGAATATAGTTTTTCTAAGACAAAAAATGATTGATGTCCTAATCATCTATGCTACTTAATTATTTCCTGGTTGACATTCTAATATCCTCCAAAAAGGGCCAAGTGTCGATTGTCTTCCATCATGCTCTCTATCACTGCTAATCCTCTTTCCTATTTGAAGGTCCTGAAAGATACAATAATCAGAAAAAAAAATTCAACCTTACAGTTTAAAGTTTTAGTGATAGCACTGACAAATAAGAAATTGATAGAAAATTGAGGAATATGAAGAATAGAAGACAGCTTAATTTTAGGAGTATAGACGATAGAATCTGTCCCATAAATAGGATTAAATACACATTAGTCACTCTGACATTATCCCTTTTCAGATAAGAAGAGTAGTTAAGAAAGCATTTAGAAGTATTTATCATATGTCTATCCGCACTAGAATCAATAATCCACAACTCAATGTGCAAAAAATTGTTACTTGACAAAATTGGAAATAGCACTACAGGAAGGATTAAGTTGAGACAGACGATGCCTGAAATGAAGAATTTCATCAAAAGAGAGATTTTCAACTGAAACTAATTTCTTAGATGATTCTACTGATTCTAACACATATGTTTGAGCCCTTGTTAGGTTGACTCATTTTCCTTCTCGGCTCCTAGTAGATCTCCCATGCAACTTTCAACAAGTCTCTTTAGTATGCCTTGGCTTACCGCAGTAATCATAAGGCAAATGATTTTTATCAGAAGTAATACCTTTAAGTTGCTCAGTAGTAATATGGGCAGTTAAACCCGATTTCTCAATAGGTGCAATGTAAAGCGTGAAACGTCTTTTGGTCTTTTCGTGCTAGGTTAAAGAATTTGCCTCCTCAAGAGAAGGAAAAGGGGATCTGCTAATAACTTGAACTCTCAATTGATTAAATTTAGGGTTCAAACCAGCCAAAAAATCATAGTCCCATTCCTCAATATTGCATCATCAACACACTTGGATTGAAAATCTTGATAGTAATCTACTTTCTGCCATTAACTATCCAGCTCAAAAACATATTTTGAAACAGTAAACTCACATTGTTTTGTGCTATGAATTTTATTTCAAAGTTCAAAGATCCGAATATTATTTTTCATCTGAAAATAAATGGTTTTTGTAGCTTTTCATATCTTCTCCATAGTGTCAAGCAGCAAATACCTGCGAGAGATCTTAGGGTGCATAAAATTAAGCCAAGACATAACAAATGAGTTATCAGAGTTGCATTGACTAAAAGTAAGATCAATAACATGTGGCGATTTCTTATTTCATTCAATATAACTCTGCAACTTTCTAGCCTTAATAGACAATAAACATGATCTAGATCAGGCTGAATAAGTGTTGCTTCCATCTAGTTTGAAAAGGCTAATTTGAGAATAGGGACTGTTATAAATAGGATAATATTTCTCTACTTTCGTATTAGTGTTCTTAGTATCTAACATAATGACAAGATAAAATTGAATGGTAAAACAAACCCAAACATAGCAGAGAAGCAGACCCCAACAGTCGAGAAACAACCCCAAAATAAGAAAACACCCAAACATAGCAGAGAAACAACCCCAACAGCAGAGAAACAACCCCAAAATAAAGTGTAATAGAACCTATTCATGTGGGATCCGAAAACCAAAAATGTCAGAAGTCATAGGAGATTAGTTGATCGGAGTCAGAGAAGGCCGGCGAGATGATCGGAGGAAGAATTGGTGGCAAAAGGTGGCCAAAGGTGGTGAAATTCATCGACGAGTGGACAAGGAGCCTAAGTAAAGAGGTGGCGCATGTGCTCACGTGCGGAATCGAACGGCACCAAAAATCTTGGTATAGGCCGAATGTCACCTGAACTTTACTCCAGTGGGGGTGGTGTCAAAAGAAAAGGGCCGAAACGTGATCGTTCACGCTTGCCCAAAAACGGCATACCGAAAATAATCCATTGCGGAAGGAAGTAAACGCAACTTTTAAAACGGTAGTGTTTCTAATACCATGAAGATTTTTATAAAAAGATATTTTCTTAGTTATCTCGTAGTATAAAAAATAATAATACAAAAAGATTTTTATATAGAGAACCTTTACAATTAGCTTATATTAGAAAATATTATTCTATCCTTAATTACATACAATTAATTAAAGAAATACAATAACCAGCAAATTGTAATTAAGTTATACTCCTATGGTTGTAGAAAATTCTTTTTGCACCATTTTCGATAACCATAGGAGTATTTTTGGTCTAAGAGTAATTTGAGAGGTAAAATAGAGCTCAGAGACAAACGTGCAGAGTAAAATAGTACGTTTTTTTACTTAAACAATTGTAAAACAATTCTTTCTAATAAGTGGCTAATAAAGCATCAACTTCTTTTGTTTAATTTGTTTTCCAAACTATAATATTATTTAATTTGAATTATGCTCTACTGTTTTGCAAGTACAAACAAATAACTAAACTTCCTAATGTTTGAAATCCTAAATTTACAAGCATTCTCAAGAATAGAAATTTATTTTTTCTTCAGAATCTGTTATTTATTTATTTAATTATTTATTTATCACATTCTCCATATAGAAGGTTATTATTGATAATACAATTAAATATGAGCGAATTATTGTCCATAAATGTTTTACCCGGCTTGTGATATTTATATGCAGTATAGATTTGTCCACAAAATTCACACATGAGCTCACCTGCAACCAATCCCTTCGGTCATGTTTGATTGGAAACTCGCACCTTGGGACTTGGATTTTATTTTTACTAATACCTCAAGTTTAATATATACATATTTTTTTTTAAAAAAAGTGAAATTTAAGGATCAAGCTGTGCTAGACATAATTTTATGGGTCATGGAAGAAAGTTACACCAAAAACTAGAGCCCACATAAATTTTAACACCGTTTGCAACCATTATCTGTTGGACACTGTGCAATTAAAAAGAAAAGAAAAAATAGATTATTTGAATAGATAGTGTGAGGAGTTCCACAAGCTCCTTTCATGTATCATCAGTTCATCAGTTTGTAAAGTGTTGTGCTCGCTATGTATAGCAAATTATGGTTTCAATTTTGGGGTGTTGCAGACAGTTGTTAAAGAGAGAATTTTGTTCAAAATATACCTTCAGTTGTCTGGTTGGGTTATAGTCGGAACCAATCCAATTTAAATTGAAACCAAGTTTAATAACTTATTAGTAACAAGTAGCAGTTCTGCTACAATGTTAAGGATCACATCTTTGGAATGATTTCCACTAGTGACTTCACAGGAGTTGCATGTAAATCTTTACTAAATTATGCAGAAAAACCTGTCAACTGTTATGTACTTACAATATATTATTGCTGCATGCAGTGCGAGGAAGGAGACTATAAGAATAAACTGGGGTGCTTATCCTCATTATAAAGCTCCAGAAGTATTTGCACCATTTATTTTGGATGGTCAGCATCTGTACTATGTGAATGCCTTTGAGAATGCAGCTAGCACCATGGAGACAAGTGCCGTTGCAGCTGAGAATGTAGCAAGGCTCATCCTCTCCAGGCTTTTTGGTGAGGCATCCTTTATTTCATCAAACTTGATGAGCTCTTATGATGGTAATAAGTTAGTGCATTCAGATTTGTGAATGAAGAGGGAATTGTTGTGGTTGTAAAGTATGTTACCATCTCCGGTATTTAATCAACTTTCCTTTGGTACAAGTAGTAAAAATCTTGAATACATTTTGGGCAAAATGTTTTGTATCAAAAGGGCTTTACTGTTGCATCACTGTTGAGTATTTTGTGCCACAGATGGAGTATTTGACGAGTGTTTGTATAATAGAAAAACTTTGGGGTTTACAATTCTTAAAAAGGAACTTTGACAAGCCAATAAAAGACATTTTGCTTGTGAAACAACAGACGCCTCATGTGGAGAAAGCCCATGTCCTTTTCTGAATATGATATTTTTTAGTCTTTCGACTGTCGAATTAACTAACATGACTATCTAAAATATGATCTATAAATTAAAAAAAAATAGTAAGCATTGTGAACTGGAGTACATCAACCTAGGCCCTCCGGTGGAGCATTTGTGAAATTTTGACAGGACATAAGGGTAAAGTGGTAGAGTTGAAATTATTCCTAGAGAGTACCTTTGGAGTGACTACTGTGGCAGATTTATCAAAACTAGGCATGAACTCATGCCAGGCGCGAGCCTTTTGGAAATGGCGATAAAGATCGTATACAGAATATTCTCTATTCTGCAAGCGAACATTATTTTTTTAATTAACAAATTTTAAAAAATAAATTATAAAATATCAAATTAAAATTTATTAAGAATTGTATAGAGAAAAAAATCATTATATTGGCAGCAGAAAATTTTTATTTTCATATTTAGGGTTAATTTTACTCAAAATCAACAATCATGGGATATTAACCATAAAGTGATGAAAATAAATTATTTAATGATAAAGTACATGTACGGTTTTGCACATAAAGTTATTTGGATTAATTATAAAAAAAAAAGATCTCAATTATAGGTTACCTTATAATTTTGAATCTCATCTTTAAATCTTACAAAAAAAGGACCTCAATTATAGGGTACATTATAATTTTAAAACTCTGTTGCTATTGAATGAAGAATGATTGAATAGCGATGGAATTTCAAAATTGTAAGATATCTTATAGTTGAAGCTTTTTTTTGCAAGATTTAAAGATGGGGTCCAAAATTACAAGGTACCCTATAGTTGAGGATTTTTTTTTTTTGTAATTAACCCTTTTTTATATTATCCAATTATGTAAATCATATGGTTAATTGTGTTGAAGGTCACTAAATTTATGTTCTAATTATTAAAAAGTGACAAAAATTATTTAAAACAAAAAAATGTATAAAATATGCAATATTTGCATAGTTACCACACTTACATTCACACTTGTTGAGACTCAGTATGTGTCACCTTCAATGTCGACCTTAGGTGCTCTATATGCTATTACTGAGAATAACTTGTACCAATTATCATAATCAATGACCATATGGCCTCGCATCTTGTTAGCGTGTTTGGTCATTATTCCAACATATTTTGGCATGAAACGTAATCCTTCAACAATTTTTGTCATGTATAGCCTCCTTCTTTGATCGTCAAATTTAATCAACCAACCAAAAACATGCTCAATGATCACAGTAATAGGCAACATGCGAACACCTTTAAGAGCACTATCCACACCTTCTATTATGTTTGTCATCGTGTGGCCATCACTATAAAAAAACTGTCAATTAGCGACTAAAATTAGCGACGGCATCATTTTCGTCGCACAAATTGCGACGGATTAGCGACTGTTTTAAAATCCGTCGCGGAAAGTATATTTTCTATTTTTGCGACGAATTAGCGACGGATTGAAAAAACAGTCGCTAATTATTGGCGGGAAGTATACGCGCCATGTTTTGCGACGGAATTAGCGACAAATAGTTCCGTCGCTAAATTTTTTATAATTTTTTATTCATAAAATTAGTTCTAGAAAAATTAGCGACGAAAATTTTAGTCGCTAATTTAAGAGGGAAAATTTTAGTCGCTAATGAAATTTTAGTCGCTAATCCATCACAAATATAGTAAAAAATAATTTTTTTAGAAATTAGAAATTTATTTTATAACTGAAAATTATAAATTATTTTATTAGTTGATAATAATTTTTTAACAATTATACCAAAATCTAAATTTATTTATTTAAAAAAATTGCATTTTTAATAATAATATTAATAAACTAATTATTAAGATTATTATATATTTGTGTGTTCAAGATTAATAAAAATAAATATTTATAAAATTTATTATTTCATTTAAAATAATAATAAAAAAATTTGTAATTTATATTTAATTTATAAAAAAACGACATTCATGGCATAGCTATTGTATATATTGTTGATGGTTTCTGTAATATCTCAATAACTGTTAGTTTAGTTGGTGTAAAGTTTAAATTAGTTCAAAATAATGACTTATCAAATATATGCAACCAAACCCATAAATAAATGAGTATTTTTTATATGTATGTATTTGCTAGACGTGTTAGTCAAATATCAGTTCTAATAATTCAATTATGCATGAAATTCACTATTTAATAAAATAAAATAATCTTTCGTGAAATTATATTCTTGGTCATTATCAAATTCTCTAACAATACATGATTATTAGCTTAGAACGATAATATAACACGGTTTTCTCGATTTATTTAAACATAAATTTTCTATATATATATATATATATATATATATATATATATATATATATATATATATATATATATATATATATATATATATATATATATATATATACACACACACACACACATTGAACAGCTTTTATACGGAATAGTGTAAGTAAAGATTCAACGGTTAAGTATTTGTCGTTAGATTGGCCTGATTTTTGGTGAGTACATTCGAAACTCCTTGTTGTTAATTTTGAACGGTAAAGATTGGTTTTTAAGGTCTGTAAGTTTAATTTTTGTTGCAATAAAGAGATTGTTTTTTTGGATTTTTTACGTAATGACCAGTTTTGTATACAAAAACGATCGAAAAATCATTTGCCGTTAGATCGGCCTGATTTTTAGTGAGTACATTCGAAAATCCTTGTTGTTAATTTTGAACGGTAAAGATTAGTTTTTAAGGTCTGTAAATTTAGTTTTTATTGCAAAAAAAGAGGCTATTTTCTGAATTTTTTACGTAATGACTAGTTTTGTATACGAAAACGATCGAAAAATCATTTCCCGTTAGATCGGCCTGATTTTTAGTGAGTACGTTCGAAACTCCTTTTTGTTAATTTTGAACGATAAAGATTAGTTTTTATGGTCTGTAAGTTTAGTTTTTGTTGCAAAAAAGATGCTGTTTTCTGGATTTTTTACGTAATGACTAGTTTTGTATACGAAAACGATCGAAAAATCATTTGCCGTTAGATTGGCCTGATTTTTGATGAGTACGTTCAAAACTCCTTGTTGTTAATTTTGGACGGTGAAGATTAGTTTTTAAGATCTATAAGTTCAGTTTTTGTTGCAAAAAAGAGGCTATTTTCTGGATTTTTTACTTAATGACCAATTTTATATACGAAGACGATCGAAAATTCATTTGCCGTTAGATTGGCCTAATTTTTGTTGAGTACGTTCAAAACTCCTTGTTATTAATTTTGAATGGTGAAGATTGGTTTTTAACGTCTGTGAGCTCGGTTTTTGTTGCAAAAAAAAGGTTATTTCTGAATTTTTTACTTAATAACCAGTTTTGTATACGAAGACGATTGAGACCAGAGCAGACAACAGTATTAAAGATTATGACAAGAAATCCTATATTTGTATAGCCTAGCTACTCGTTGCTGATTCTGCACAGCAGGGTTGCTAGGTTTTCAGTAAGTCAGTTTTAAAATGCACATTAAGGTGAAACGGCTGCTAGTAGTGCAGTTCTGCCACAAACAGTTGAGGTCCTTGAGGATTTAGAAGTTGGAGAGCAAGCTCAGTCCACCGTGGTGCAAGAACCTATAGCAGCTGGGCATTAAGTTGAGTTGCTATGGAACTGGATGCTCTTACAAGACGACAAATCCATGTCAGTGAATAAGAGGTCGCAACTCGAACAGCATTTCGGGTAAGGATAGTGTCATGTTTGTCAATAGTCAGCAGCATTGGTTGTTTTGTGTGCCTGCTTTCGAGGTTGCTGGTCTGTTCCATTAGGATTATTCATTCTGCTTGCAGCATTGTATGTTATCATTCTGCAAAACTTATGGTTATTTATGTTAAGCATCCTTTGTCAGCTTGCTTATTGAAAATATTTTTGGAAAATTTTGCAAAAGTATGCATCTGAAGTAGCTTGAGATCAAAAGTGTTGTACCTTTGAACCCATTCTATTGAACACAAATTGAATATTGCTGATGAATGCTGGTTTGATATTTGTTGAATATCTGCATGTACTTTTAAATATGTATTGTTCTTCAAATTGTCTCAAATTATTTTGCATGATATGAAATCTGAGAATATCGCATCTCAACTCTTGGATTTGCAGCTGGGGGTTTACAGACATCAAGTAAATATACCCCTTAATACTTCATGTTTTATCCGGCTCTTTAAAATAAGAGAGAATGATGAAATGAGAGGTCAAGCACAACAAACTTTAATTGCTATGAATTCAAGATAAATTAGAAGACTGGGGATGTGTTGAAGTCAAACCTAGTGAGCAAATTTCTTTATATATATATATATATATATTTGAATTTTCTAATTTCAATTATTTCAAATTTCTTCTCATAAGATTAATTGCTATGAATTTCCATTTTCTCCTGAAGATTTTGTGGCAAGTTAACTTGTTTAAATTGCTGATTTTCATTAATTTGAATACAGTTATTTGTTAACCATTATGTGTAAGGGAAGGTGGAAATATACAATAAAGGAGCTAGATTAAGAGTGTTGAAGGAAGAGATGAGGCTTTAATACCAGGTATGGGAACTAGGTTTAACTAAATTGCTTGTGTAGGTTTGTTACAGGAACTTTCCTCACTTCTTGCATGTGTGTCTTATTTAATGAAACTAAAAGCTAGAGCTGGTAATGTAGATGAGTGGGTAGTTAAGCCTCTTGTATGTGATTGAGTTAGGTTTTACTGGCTTAAATGGGATGATCCAAAGCTAAAAGATTAGTAGAAATAAAAAGGATTCATAAGATAAATATGAATAGATAGCTTAATTACTGAAATTATAGTTTTGTCCACTTGAGCTATTGATCTAATTTTCATTATAATGCTAGATTAAATTATGGTGGAGATTTATAGAAATTATAACAAGTCTTTAATATCATAAATGAGTTGTTATTAGATTATGAAGATATTATTTTGACAGTGGACTTAATATGCTGTGTATGGTTGAATTCCACTTGAAATTCATGAATTAAGTGGGGATTTAAGAGACTATAAACTTAAGATTTATTTAAAGGTAGATAATGTTCAGATGTTGGAGGTTTAATGCTGGGAAATGAGTTGTTACAGGAATGCTTGTGGGATTTGAGAAGGATTGGGTCTACTATTGAAAAGCATGGGAGCACACAGTCGAGTGCCATAATCACTCGGCTAAGTGTTGTGACCACTCAGCCGAGTGACACCCCTCTACCCTCTCTTGGCTTGGTTTTTGGAATAGTGAAACTTCTAAAGTTGATGAATAAAGTTTCCATAGACATTGTTATTTTATGTATATTAAAAACACTAATTGGTTTAGTTAAATTGTATAGTAAAATTCCATCTTTGTTACTAATTTTGGTATATGTTCGTGATTAAAGCATGTTGCCTTATTGAAAAAGATTGTCTTGCTTAAATGTGGCACACTCCTATCACTTTATAATTTACAAAAATGTTATGATATAACCTGTTAACCATAAGAACTTGGTTGAAATGTTACATGTGCAAGTAGAGAAAGAGATGAAATATTATATGCTTAATTATGAAGCTATAAAAGTTTGGTTACACTGCAAAGCGCGATGGAGCTCAATGATTCACCTTTATGTAAAAAAAACATGTTTGCTTCTTTGCTTGTGCTTTATATCTTATTATGTAAAAGCATATACCTACAATTATTTGTATTGATGATTGAGATAGAATATTCTTGCATATACTTACAGGGTATAAAATGCTATAATAAAGATACAAGTAAAATGATTGATACATATATGATCATGTTAGAATATATAACTGGTTATCCATGATCTAATAAACTATAAAAGTAAACTAAGGTGTTAAAACATGAATAAGTGGTTATCTTAAACTGGGAATAACCTTATTGATTGTATTGTATTGTATTGATTATATATTCCTAGATATTATTTCACATGATTGTGTATCGATATAAGTAATTACGACTATGTATAGAGGCTATTCATAGTAAACTACAAAGGTACGTCATTGTGAACTAACAATGAGTTAAGTAAAGTTCATTACCCTATAGTTAATGTGACTACACTCTGGTAAGTTTCCTGATTCAGTGTATAAGCAAGCATGAGTAGTTTAAGTCTATATTGCCATGTTCAAGGTTACATTTATACATATGTATAGACATGTATACAACTCTATAAGGATTTCAAGTATTGAGTGCTTACACTTTAGTATATGTAAGTTATCATGTTTACAGAATATTGATATATGAACAGGTATTACATGACACACTACTTATTGCTATACGGTAGCATATATGTAATTAAATAGTAAAATACAGTACAAAAAGATAATGGAAGAGGTCTCTTACGTGCATCTAAGTCTAGGTTGTGAATAGATACGCATGCCTAGAAGGAGAATATGAAGCTATTATTGTATAGAAATGGTCTTATTTGGATCACAAACAACCCTATTTGGGTTGTAGCCAATCCCATTTAGGTCTATTAGATCAGTCCACATTATTTATTCGACCCTGTTTGGGTTCATGTTATTTGTTCGACCCCATTTAGGTCATCTGCTCTAGTTCCTTCGGATGACCTATACCTTTGGGTAACTTATGGTACCTTCGGATGACCTAATACCTTTGGGCATCTATAGTTGATACCAATTGGTATCTATTGCTCTCATTATCCACTTCTGGAACTAGAACATAGGATGACTACTATCATTATTGTATTATGGTATGAGTGCACCAAAAGTTTACTTATATAGATATTAAGTTGCATTCGCATCTGGAATCTCTAAATGTATGCATATAATATTGCATATTTTTGTGGCCAAATCAAGTAATCCTATTGCTAAATATATGTTTCTATATTCATATGTTATTTATTCAAATTAAACTTCATATCACTCTATTGTAAATTAATGTCTGATACATGGATCAACATGAGACGGTGTTTTATTGCTATATGTGTGTAGATATGATTATGTTTTTAGAATGCTTCCTAGATATGCAATTGTAAGATGTTCATGGAAGATTTGTGCATAATAGTATTTTCATAGATAGCTACAGCTCATCTAAAGTTTTCATAGTTATCATACACAATTGGCACTTTCGATATCTATGCACATTGCCTATAAAACATAAGAGTTATTATGGCTAGATAAAATTGAATTATATGCATCAAAAAAGTTACTTGTAAGGTTTTCTAAGGCTAGAGGAGTGTACCTCAAGTCTTAAATATATTACGAGTTTTGTATCTATCGTTATTGTGATAAACATATATGTTTTGCATAACCTATAATGCTTACTATAATTGGTTGTAAAGTAAACCTAACATATATCTGTATTGTTAATTGTTGGATCAAGCAATGACTTTTAACTAAGGGATTAAATAATGCTTTTAAGAGGCAGATACATTTACTTAAAATCAGAGGTTCTATAAGCATGGTATCTATTATTAATGTAGCTAGTATACACGTCTATTGTTTAATTGGTGGTGCTTGCCTGATGTAATGATTTTGATATGAGATTGTCCAGAGAGTTTTGTTCCCCACTAAACTTTATAGCTTAGCACAGGTTTTATCATTCGTGTAGGTATCAGGATAAGCTTTATTATAGATAGATAGCTATTGTGACTCGACCAGCATAGAAGAGGTGAACTAGAAGTGTACGATTTTCATTCTTGGGTTCTCGTTTGTGATGAAGGGTTGAATGTAAATGCTTTATGAATTTTGGGGTATTGTATCAACTAAAAAGTTTGTATGTAATTATGGCCTGTATCATTATTATTTATTTGATTATTGTAGGAGTAATATGTATATTGATAGTTCTGTATACCTTGTGGATTAGGGTGTTACAGTGTGCATCATCTATCAAATAAAATTATATTAAAATTTGTACATTTTTTATCATGATATTTTATCAAATTAAAATTGACCATATATTTTATAAATATTTTAAAATATTATGGTATAATAAGAGAATATACCTATTTTTTTTAAAAAAATTATATAATTCTAAATTACAAATAAATAAATAAATAGATTATGGTTGAAAAAATACCTTGCTTCTTAGGCTAGAGTTGTCGAAAGTTTTTTTTTCATTTATTGGCTTTATACTGCATGTAATTCATCAAATCAAATATAAAATTATATTAATATTAATATAATAACAATTAAAATTAAAAGCATCAAATTATAAATATTTATATTAATAAATCTTAGCAGATATTGATAATATATAATAAAAATATCAATAACAATTAATAATATACTAGAATTTTCAATACAGTTTTTCCTCTCTTTTCATGTATTCACTCGAACACTACAATTATGAAATTTCAAAAACACTGCAAATGAATTTTTTCGCAATGTGAATTCATAAGCTTCAACTATTTACTTGCTGTTATATATATACTCTATGTTTGGTGGAAATTTTTCAATGCTTGTTATAATTTTTTGTTAGAAAAGGAAAAAAGTGGGCCTAAACCCATATAATTGGGTCGTGGGTTCAGAGCCTAAATCCATAGCCTAGCTTTATAGGATCATCCCATCAATAATATGCATTTAATTGTTGAAGTGGATCCCACTTTACCATTTTTTCGTAGTAATAGCCTACAGGATTGGACATTCCACTTTTCATCTCCTGTGGACATTTCAATGCAACACATAAAAACAAACATAGCAGTATGGACATGTCAGATCCTAAACTTAAATTACTAACTAATACCCAAGTGGCTTTCTTAAATCAAATGTCCCGAGGATTAAGAGCACCATTCAACTGAACATATGCGCAATTAACTAAGACATCGAGAGCATTGCTCAATGAACACGGTGGCCATGTGATTCAGAAGGTCAAAAACCATAAAAAAAAAACTATTGATTTACCTGATTTGGTTAAGAATTGATGAATATTTTTAGAGAGAGAAAATAAAAGTAGAGAGAGTTAGAAGAGGAAGAAGAAAAATATCAGGAGAGAGATTGTCTACATCTTCTTCCATTATTATTATTATTATTATTATTAATTACAAAAAAGGTCTCAATTATAAGATACTTTTCAATGTTTATACTAAACTTCATTTCGTTACAATTCGAGCATTTAACTTTCAAACATTTTTTAATGTTGGAACTCCATCAATATTTTTGTTAGTTTAAACGGAAGCAACTGATGTGGACGCCCACGTGGACTTAGCGATATAAATTTCTATCGTTATTCCGTTGCAAAATATAATTAATCTGCCACATCAGGTTTTTGTTTCATGGCAAATTAGCGACGAAAATTTTCGTCGCTATTCCATCGCTAATAATATTTAATTTTTTATAATTTAATTAATTAATTTTTAATTATAATTTATAAATAAATTAAATTATTTAATATTAACTTTATTTATATTTTCTTAAAAAATTAATTATAAAGATGATGAAAAATAGAAAAAAAAATTAAGTTTCTATTAACCAATTTTTATAAGTTTGAAAATATTGGTAATATAAACTAATTAAATTAGATTTCATAATTATATCATGGTTAAAAACTAAAAAGTACTATTAACCATTAAATTACTCTCAACCAATTTGTTAACTAGAGGAAAGAAAAAATTTTAAATAATATAATTATAAATAATAGAAGAATATTAATCGAAATATAATTTTTCGTTTGAACTAATTTTGTTATTTTCTTTCATTGCCAAACTGTAAATAATAATAAAATTTCTTAATTATGTGGGATGAATTTATGTATCAAGCTATACAATAAAAAAGATGAGCGAATAATCATGGTTGGCATTATTTATTTATTGTGTGAAAGTTATATTTTGCCACTCTTAACTTTTTCTAGTGTGGCTAAAAAATATCGTTATTTTTTTGTTGTTTTTATCTTTAATTTTTCAAAATAGAGACATTTGGCCAATGATCTTTTAAATAGATAATTTTTTCCTTGCACGATCATCTTAATGGAGTTTTTTTGGATTCAACGTGATTTAGTCGAAATAGATAGTAGGTAGTTTTATGGATTTTTCTACCTTTTTATGTACCAAAAAGAATATCAATGAAATTTTATTTTATTTTTATTTTATGCCCTTAATTTTCAAAATAGAGAATTTTTATTAACTTAAATATTTTTTTTCTATTTTTCATCATCTTTATAATAATTTTTTAATAAAATATAAATAAAGTTCATATTAAATAATTTAATTTATTTATAAATTTTAATTATAAATTAATTATAAATTATATTATAAAAAAATTAAATATTTTTGGCGATGAAAATTTTCATCTCTAATATGCTGGAAAACACAAACCTAATGTGGCAGCTTAATTATTTTATGCGATGGAATAATGACAAAAATTTTCGTTGCTAAGTCAACATAGGCATCCATATCAACTTCTTCCATTTAAACTAATAGAAATATTGAAGGAGTTCCAACATTGAAAAGTGTTGAAAGTTTAGTGTTCGAATAGTATCGAAATGAAGTTTAGTACAAATATTGAAAAGTACCGTATAGTTGGGGTTTTTTTTTTTGTAATTAACCCTTGTTGTTATTATTATTATTATTATTATTATTATTATTATTATTATTATTATTATTATTATTATTATTATTATTATTATAGCAGCAACAACAGTAGTAGTAAGCAGAAGCGGGAGTAGGAGTAGTGGTAGTGGTAGTGGCAGTTGTTGTTGTTGTTGTTGTATTTGTAAGTATTAAATATTTATTTAGTTCTTGTAAGAATATTACTTTTACAATTTGAAATTTTTAAATTACTCTAAAATATATGATATTTATTTATTTTTTAATATATCCATTTAGTTCTTGAAATCTAACTTGACATGAACCAACCCACCCTCTCCCCCCAACACACATAGACACACACACACACACACACATACACACACTATTTTATCCAAATTTTTATATAAAAAATAGGGTTAATTTTAAAAAATGTTCTCAACTATAAGGTACCTTATAATTTAGGGCTTCATCTTTAAATCTTGCAAAAAAAAAAAGGCCTCAATTATAGAATACCTTGCAATTTTGGGATTTTGTCACTATTCCATCGCTATTAAAGGGAGAATGATCGAATAGCGATGGAATAACAACAGAACACCAACAGAATAGCGATGAAATCTCAAAATTGTAAGGTACCCTATAGTTAAGGTTCTTTTTTTCAATATTTAAAGATGGAGCCCAAAATTGTAAGTTACACTATAGTTGAGGCATTGTTTTGTAATTAACCCTAAAAAATAAATTTAATAGCTTAGTCATTTCGATTTTAACGGAAAATACTTGAAATCCAACTTGACATGAACCCACACACACACATATATGGCACTATACCGTTTTATTATGATTTTATCCCAATTTTGATATAAAAAATAAATTTAATAGCTTAGTCATTTCGATTTTAGCAATTTTTTAATATTGAAAACCGAATTGATATAACAAAATTTTTATATCAAAATCAAACCAAATATATTAAACTATTTTCGATATGGTCCAATATGGTACGACTAATTTATTTTTGGTCCAATTTTTTGGTTGTTACTTAGACCTAAGATCCAATCTAAACTGAACCCATATGAAAATGACAAAAAAATGAAGATCCAAAAAGAACTTTATCAAAAATAAACTGAATTGCCAGACTTGACTTGATTTTCGGGTCTATTTATAACTATATATATAATTTAATAGTAAAAATTAGATAAATTCAGGGCATTATAATGAACATCCATGTGCACCTAAAAATGCATAGAACATGGCCGTGTAATGATGTCCACAACCGTAAATTGTTCTAGGCCTTAGTTTTCTAATTTATTTCCAAAGTTAAATCTTTTGATGGATCCAATTATTTTTTATAGTTTCAAATCCTTACTCTCATGATGAGAATTATTATCATTAGGTATCTTCTAAATTAGAAAGCTACAATACCATACTTCTATTTCTTCCATTTAGTTATGCATAGTAATTATGTGTTTTATAATAGGTTTAAAAATTATATCCATATTGGTAATTTTGTTGTTTATCAACAACTTCTCATAATTTTATCAAACATTTAAATATCAATAAAATATTAGTTTTTTACAATAGGTATCAACTAACAGTAACAAGGGTCATTTAATAGCTATATTTAACAATTAAATTAAATAGAGCCTTAAGTGGTAAAGGAAGTTAGGTTTACTTATACTTATATCATTGCTTTATAAAAAATTAGAATATAGGGTCAATTTCACCCAAAATCCCTAAATTTAAAGGGTAAGACTGATAAAATGAAAAAAGAAAATTTTTAACAATAAAATATCTAAATTTCAATAATTTTGCATATAATGTCATTTTAACAAAATACTCTGAAGTTTTGCAAATAGGCTAAAATGTATTATGCTTAAAATTATTTCTGAGTCTCAATTTGTGTTTGTGCCAGGAAGATTAATTACAGGTAATTTTTTGATTGCTTTTGAACTGATTCATTCCATGAAAAACCATCATGTGGGTAACTTTAGCCTAGCTGCTCTTAAGATTTACATTAGTAAAGCATATGATAGGGTGGACTGGGGATTTTTAGAGCCTATGTTGTTGGCTTTAGGCTTTTCTAGGCATTGGACTGACTTGATGATGCTATATGTATGTAATGTTAAATATAATTTTCTCTTTAATGACATGGAGGTTGGTCCTATAATTCTAAAGCAGGGTCTTTGATAGGGAGATCCAATTTCTCCGTACCTATTTATCATATGTGTTGAAGATTTTTCATGTTTATTCAAAGATGCAGAGAGAAGGGCTTTTATCCATGGTTGTCGGGGTAGTCTGAGGGGTCTTTGAATTTTCCATCTATTTTTTATGGATGACTCTTTGTTCTTTTTTAAGGCTAATGATAGTGAGAGTAGGATGATCAAGGATATCTTCTTGAAATATGAGAGTGCATTGAGTTAGTCATTAAATGTTCATAAGTTTGGGATTTTCTTTAGTCCTAATGTCAATCCAAAGGATAGAAGAGTGGTGTCTAATCATCTTGGGGTTAATGCTTTTCTCAATCATGGAAAGTATTTAGGCCTCCCATCTCTTATTGGTCGGAGTAAGAGAGCTATCTTTGGCTTTCTTAAAGACAAACTTAATTACTTAGAGAATTAGTGCCTAAAACAATAAGTTTTTGTCTAGATCAGGTAAAGAAGTTCTATTAAAATCAATGGCCTAACCTATCACTACTTTTCATGCTCCCTCTTTCTATCTGTGATGAGCTTCAAAAGATGATGAATTCATTTTGGTGTGGCATGAAAAATAATGGGGAGAGGAACCGTTATTGGTTGTCCTGGGATAAAATGTGCAATGATAAAGACATGGGAGGGTTAGATTTTAAAGATTTATATTATTTTAATCTTGCTACGCTAGCTGAAAAAGGTTGGCATTTTCTTGCTAATAAAGATAATCTTCCTTTTAGTTTTTTCAAAGCCAAATATTTTCCTAGGGGAACTTCCTTGATGATAAACTAGGGTCGAATCCTAGTTATACCTGGTAAAGTATTTTTAAGGCAAAAGAGTTATTAAAACAAGGTTTACGATGGAATGTGGGGGATGGATGATCTATTTTATTTAAAAAAGATCCATGGATTCTAAGAGAATAAAATTTTTTTATTGGTGAAGGTACCAACTTTATGGATGATGAAGTGAGAGTTTGTGCCTTCTTGAAGAATGAGAGGAAAGAGTGGGACATAGATAAAATAGTGGAGTTCTGTAATGTTGAGGATGTTCATGATATTTTTAATATCTTTTTACCTTTGTTTCATATAAAAGATAGGCTAGTGTGGCATTTTGATAAAAGAGGCATTTATTCTGTGAATAGTGGCTATAAAACGGCTATGCATTGGGTTAGGGATGTCTATTTTCAAGCTGGTAGTTTCTGGAAGTTTGTTTGGAAATTGCAAATTCCCCTCAAGGTGTAAAACTTTATTTGGAGAGCTTTTCGAAATATCTTGCCTGTTAGAGCTAGACTAGCTCAAAGAGGAATTCCTATCACTTCAACTTGTGTTCTTTGTAATCACGAGAAGTTTGTTATCCATGCTTTATTTTATTGTCTATTTGCAAAAGAGGTGTGGCACTCCTTTAACCTTACTATTCCAAGTAATGAGATGGAGTTAGATGCCTTACTTATTGCGCTTTTGGCAAACCTTGGGAAAGATAAGTTTGAAGAAGCGTGTATAGTGTTATGGTAGATTTGGAATGTAAGAAATAATTTTCTTTAGAAGAATGTTTTGATGGTCCCTCATGTTATTGTCATTAATGCTTTGAATTTCTTTGATGCATGGAAAGTAGCAAAAAATATGTTTAATAATGTAGTTTTTCCTTTTAGTAAAAGCAACAAGGGTTTTTGGACCTTTATGTCTAATTCTAAAGTGTTGTGGCATTGTTTTGTTGATGCCTCCATTTTTTCATATCAGAAAGGAGCGATTTTGGGCTATTTTTTTTGGATTGTAAGGAACAGTTTATGTATGCAATTTCAGGTCATGGCTTAGGTGTGTTTGTTCCTCGAATTGCATATGCTTTAGCCCTTCGTTCAACTCTCACTTGGATTGTCAACCATCTTCCTAATAAAGGCATTGTCTATATTGATGCTTAGGAACTCCCTTTGGCATTTAATAATTTGCTAGATGATTTTTCTGATTTTGGTTCTATTATTTTTTACTATAAGACCCTCTTATCAAGTAGGAATGATGTTGATATTATTTGGATTAACAGGTCAAATAATGCAAAGGCTCATAATTTAGCTAGAGCTTCCTCTCTGTTTGATCCGTTCTATTTTTGGGATTTTTTCCCTTCCTGTATTTAATCTTTTCAGTTTATAAAGATCAAAATTTTTCCTCCAAAAAAAACTAGAAAGTCATCAAAACTTTTTGAATCTCCATCTTGCCACGCCACATCAGCCTAATTCTTTTAAAATATGTCATGTGACCAACCACATAAGCGATGACACACCTTCATAAGGACATGTCGGTATGATGAGTTAATTGCATCAAAAGTCACTAGACCTAGCTTGGATTGGATTTGGATAGAGCTCAGGTCGATATTTTCTTAACTCGAGCCCGCATAAATAAAATGCAGGGCTAATCCATAAAAGATTTAGATAAAAATAGTAATTTTAATGTATAAAATATATATTATATTTTAAAAAATACCACAAAGTGATTTAATATTTCAATAAATGTATAAAATTTGATATTTATTATAAAACATTAATTTTTATATTTTTAAATATTTTAGATTATACAATTGAGGAAAAAAACAAAAAAAAAATTCAAAAGTATAAAATTTGGCCGGACCAAGCTAAGCCAATGAGTTACATGGAAAGCCTAGGTGGTCAGCCAATATGTGGGTTTTTAGTCGGGCGTGACCAAATCTAGAGGTTACTTGACTTATACTCTAATTACCAGAAAGTGATAGTAATTCTTTATAAGAAAATACTTAAATTGGGTAATTTTTGCATGTAAACTTATTTTTATTAGAAGAAACTTCAAATTCTACTAGAAAATCCAATATCGCATGCTACCTAACTTTCAGATCTTCTAAAAAGTGACACATAGCAACACATTCCAGCATTGGCCCAAATAATGCAGCTAACATGGTGCTTATTGCTACTCTTCAAGTTTTTATGGTTCAAAAATTATCTGTTTAAGAAAAATTTACATGAATAAATGCTAACATGAACTATCATGTGTCACCTTATAAAAGATCTAAATCCTAGATAATACGCTATGTTGGATGGATTTTTGATAGAGTTTGAAATATTTCCGAGCCAAAATGACTTTTCATGCCCAATTGTACGGGGTATAAAAAATTAATTTTACGGGTAATCGCAAAACTGATCCTAAACTAAATCTATTTCTGTAAATTGGTTTTTTTATACTATATATTCTTATGATGACTGCTATCGTTATAATTTGGTCCTTTTTTAAATCGGTGATTACGATTAACCGTTCCATTAGCATTTATTTTTTAATATATATATTAATTCTTCAAAGTATATTTCAAAAATTATTTTTTGTACTTAAATAAATAATTAAAATTTGAAAAAAGAAGAAATAGCATTTTGTAGCATATTATATTTTTAGTTTGGAATTTGTTTGATACTGTATTTGTATTTTATTTTGAAATTTTATTTGATATAATATTTGATTTATAATATTTATTATTATTATTATTTTGAAAAATTGAGGTAAACCTTGTAATTTATATAATTTATTATATTTACATGTTAAATTTTTTTGATGATTAACGAATCAAAACATTGAAAGCGAAGCAATGATTAACTGAAAGTTTGAAATATTGAATTAATTAACTGTTAATAATTTTAAAATTCAAGACTAATAGACTGCTAATCAAATTCTGTTAATTTACCTGTCCATACAAATCCATACTCAATTGGATTCACATATTTGGGGTCGGCTTTCTTTTTTTTTTTTTTCCCTTTGTGGCTTCCAATTTGTTTTTTGATAACTTTTGGCTCCAATTTTTGCCACCGAAATCCATTTAAATGGTAAGCATCTCCTATATAAATATCCTATTGTTTATTTTTCAGTGAAAAAAAAAAAAACCTCCAAAGTTGAGAAAGAAAATGTCGGGCAGAGGAAAGCGAAAAGATGAAGACGAGGGCGCGTCTGATGATAACTCTGAAGGTCACGCGCCGCCTAAGAAAGCCTCAAAGACCGAGTCCTCCGGCGACCCTGACAGCATCGTCGTTTGTGAGGTACTCCGTGTTTATATATCTAGGCATGTCCATTGGGAGTTATTCTAGGGTTTTACAGTTGCGTCCTAAATTTTGTTTCCAGATATCGAAGAATAGGAGAGTGACTGTAAGGAACTGGCAAGGAAAGATATGGGTTGATATTCGTGAATTCTATCTCAAAGACGGCAAGCAACTTCCTGGCAAGAAAGGTGCCACTCTCTTTCTTTTCAGATTAGGGTTTAAGCTTTTGCTGCTCTTTCGAGTCAATTGATGGTGTTTGGTTCATTAGGGTTTTATATGTGAAGATGTTCCAGCTCTTAGATGTTCCAGCTCTTACCTTGGAGTTAGTGGCAAATTTTCTTTCTAACATTTTAGTTGAACAGTGCTTTGCATAATTTAGATTATTAATCAATTAACTGCGCGTTTTTTTTTTCTTTTATAAATTTAATTTGACGGATCAACTTCAATTTTTTTTTCTTTTATTTATGATATACAAACAATTGCTCAAATTTAATAGCCTCCAAGTACACTATTGTTTGTATGTTTTGGGGAGAAGAGGAAAAATGGCTTTTTATATTTATCTTCAATAAAATCTTAGTAAACCAAGGATGATTCAACAATCAAGGTGAAAGCTTTTGTCTCTGTTTCCTATCTTTTCTTTAGAGATGAAGAGCTCAAAGGGTACTGAGAGGAGTTTTTAAGGGTTGTATTTGAGTGGAACATGATGAGATTAATGAGATGGCAGAGATATAATTGGATGAAGAACATTTTGTAAAGCATGGTGTAGAGCATTTTGAACTATTGAAACAGGGAGAACCTTGTTCATCTGGAAAGCATTGGTTGGCAGTTGATTTTTAAAAGAAGGGAGCATTTCTTATTATTTATTTTTCAGACACCGAAAAGTAGGCTTCTTTTCCATTATAATTGAGAAAGACTAAACATTTGCTTAAGAATATAGGAAGCAATCCAATGTTGTGGCCATTTATATATTGACACCATGACTGGCTGCTTGCTTTATTTATTTATTTTTTCCCTTGTTCACTGAAGGGATCCATTTGAAGCCATTGTAGCTGCTAACCTCTCCCAACATTGTTTATGCTTATAATTTGTTTCGGATAATTTAAAACCTTATTGTTTTTGTTCGATTGTCCATATCTGCTTGTTGATGATAGTTCCTAGGTTGAATAATCTACTCCGAAGGTCTTATAGTTAGGAAATAAGGCATAATATTCAGTGCTTATTAGGCACTTTTTCTATAGTCAGAAGCCTGAACAGTCCTTTTATTTTTGCTGAGGAGAGCTGTGCAGCTTTCTACTTGAAAAGAGAGAGTGAGAGAAAAGGGATCATTTTTCTTTTTAATTTCCTGACTTTATGTTGTACCTTCAACATTCCTAACGCATATGCATATTTCAAATTGGTTCCAGGTATATCGCTAAGTGTGGATCAGGTACGTATCTTTTGCCAACTTTATCTCGCTATTGAATGGTTCTAGGGGCAAATTACTCATGCTGAATTGGTTTTCTTGTGTAGTGGAATATACTTCGGGGTCATGTAAAAGAAATTGATAGTGCTCTTGCTGAATCTTAGGAGCACTGGTGGATGAGTTAGATTGTAGTTTCAGAAACTTAGTTTCTTTTTGTATGGTGGGGTGAAAGTAGAATGGACTGGGCACTGAGCAGATATCCTTTTTGTACTGGTTCAAGGCTGATAATTGCATTTTGTGTAGCTAATTAGCGGGTCTGGTTTTCCTTGCTCAAATTATTGGCCTAGTTATGTTTGTAACTGCTAATTAGTGCTTTTGCCTTGGTTAAAGCTTGGAGGGTTTTGTTACTAGACTTGAAAGCCCATTGCAGAAATTATTTTTGGTAAATTGAAATCTGAAATGAGGTACAGAATAGATAGACTGCATCTCCCCTACCCTTGAAGTCGATATTTTGGGATCAGTATTGAATTATATTTGGTTTGTTTAGTTTGGTTCGATCAGCAGTTTATATATATATATATATATAATGATTTTGCGATCTCCGTATTCTGGACTGTTTTCACTTCTAATGTTTAGAATCAAACGATAGAACTAAAAACTGAAAAGTAAACCAAATAGATTGAATTGTTGTGATTTCAGTTCAGTTTTACATAGCCCTATATTTCTCTATTGACCGGCGCCCCTTTAAGAATTTGTTGACATTAGGATTACATTACTAATGCAATGCAAAAATACTTCAAATTTGACATGAGCCACTACTACTTCATTTGAACAGGATTATTATCTTAAGGATTTAATATATTCTTTGGATCCCTAGAATGTTTCCTTCTGTTCTAATTCAATTTTTTTGCAAAGATTTGGTGTTGAGATCCCTAATGAAGGGTGACTCACTTTTGGAAATCATCCTTTTGTTTTTGTCATGCTGCTTTGTCGGTAGAGTAGCCAAAATTCCAAGCTAGAATTTGATTTGTGTTCATTACTAAAATCTCTCCAATTTACGATTTTATTCTCATTTTGGTCATCAATTTATGAAACAAACTAAATCAATTTCTAATTTTTTTTTATGACAATTTTAATTTTTTTTTTTAAATTTTTTCTTTCATAACTAATAGATATTGAGTTGGTAGAATTAATTGTGAGAATTAATTTGTATAAGATATTGGTTTGTTCTATTTTGTACGTTGAGAGTCTAATTGAAATTTAAGTTGTAGATTGGAAAATATTTGATATTTTTTTTTATGTTTAATTTGATAGAGGTATTTATTAGGAATGGATATGGACCGATTAATCGGTTTATGTGAAAAAATTAATTAGTTCATTTATATCGATTTTTTAAAATTATTAATTATTAATCAATTCGTTACATTTGATTAATAAGTTTATAGGTTTTTAATTTGGTTAATTAATATTTTTTTGTTAATAATTAAAATTTATAATGAGGCAAAGTATAATTGAAATTTAAGTTGTAGATTGGAAAATATATATATATATATATATATATATATATATATATATATATATATATATATATATATATTATGTTTAATTGGACATAGAGTTATTCATTAGAGGTGAGTATGAATTGGTTAATTAATAAAAAAATTAATTAGTCTATTAATATTGATTTTTTAAAATTATTAACGATTAATTAATGTGTTATATTTGGTTAATCAGTTTATTGATTTTGATTTTTCGGTTTGTTTAATTAATATTTTTTGTTAACTATTAAAATTTATAACATATAATTATAAAAAAATTAGGTAAAATTTAATTGAATTTTAAATGTGCAAATAATTTAAAATAAAAATCACAAAATAAATATAATTTACTAGCTAAAATTTATGTTCAATAAATTAATAGTAAGTATTATAAAATAGATTTGATGTTTGTTGGAAATTAACATGTTTAATTTTAAATTAAATAAAATTTTAGATAATATTAAATATTAAAATACAAACTTTAAAATATAAAAAAATATAATTAAATGCTATTATATATGATAAAAAATATATATATAAAAGTTAATATATTATTATATATAAATATTATTATATAAATAAAGATAATGACATTATATAAATTTTATAAAAATTAAGAAATAAAATAAAAATATAATTTAAATATATTTTAAAATATTATTTAATATAAATTTTAGAGAAATAAGAAAAAGAAAAAAAATTTAAAGTATAAAAAATATATTTTAGCCATATATTAACGGTTAATCAATACTCAAAAATTAAAATTATAAAAAAATCGAAAATGTAAAAATTAAAAACTGTAATCAATTCCATTGGATCGATTATCCGAAAAAATTAGTTCAATTTTAAATAGATTTTATGGTTAATAATATTTTTGATTTTTTTTCACTTCTATTATTTATGGATAAGTTAACTAATCTATAAATAAAATTTTAAATTTGGTCCATGAAAAATAATTTTATAAAAAATTTAATTTAAATTAGTTCATTAAAATCGGTTAACTTAATTGTTAGCTGGTTTCCATTTATTATTTATTAAAATAAATTAGGTTAACCTTTAATAAAAAAAATAAGAAATTAATCTTTAAGATAAAAATGCAATATAAAATTATAATTTTAGAAATATATTTTAAGGTAATAAAAATCTTACACAAATAAAATATAATTCTTCAAACCTAATTTTAACATATTTCTCAAAAATATTCCACCGTTTCTTTCTTTTGTCAAGAAGGGGATCTTTAATGACAAAATAATTTAGAAATAATAACTAATTTGTTGGAATTTTTCGATTAAAAATTTATTTTGAATGGATAAAACATGTGTTCCTAATTCCGAGGTTAGTGGTAGATTTTTCCCACATAATGCCTAATTTTTGTGCTCTTAATTCTCCTATTTAGTGGCCCCTAACGTTACAATTAACGTTGACATTTTTCACTATAAAAGGAGCATTTTTGTTCTTCACCAGATATATACATCACATAGCATTTAATATATTTTTGTCTCTCATTTTTTAACTTCTCATACAGTGTATTGGGAGATAACAAATTCCATATTTCTTTGAAAAAATTCAACCATTTACAAGTTCTTTTTTATACTATTGGCTATGGAAAAAAAATTATTGTTACTTTGCTGAGCTCAATTTACTATTTGCAATCAATTTTTATTTGAGCATTGACAATAATTGGTTCCGTAAATTTTTAGCTGTACACTAGAATTTCGACAGGTTGAACTATCTTGCGAGGGGAATGTGGATAATTTTTACTTGGTGTAGACGGGTCATTTTCTCTCAAAGGACAACGTAATTTAGCGTGCTTCAATCTATAAATTCACAAGCTATTCTAAACCTTTTTTTGATTTAATTGTTATTTATTTATCGTTATTATTAATATTATTATTATTGTTGTTGTTGTTGGGATACTTGAAATCGTTGGTGTATTTATTATTGATTGTTGTTAATTTCTTTGACTATATAGTTTTTCTAACATTCTTTGAGATGAATTTTCGGATCAAAATTTTCTAGTAAACCTAAAAAAATTTCGGGTCAAAATTTTCTTTGTTGGCAACAGCAAATGAAATTTTGGCTAACTGAATTGGGCCTTTTTTCTATGATTTTGAATGGTGTCAAGGATAAAAACTCCTCAAAAAGATCTAAAAAATCTCTTGAAGTTGTTGCATCCAGTGATGATAGTACTCCTAGTGACAAAGATAATTTCAATGAAAAAATTATTTTATGCCAGGGTCGAATCTTAAGTGCTTTGTCTGATAATATATATCATATTTTTTGTCATACAAAAACTGCTATTGAATTGTGGAATGTATTAGAATATAAATATGGCACTCAAGAAAAATGTTTGAAAAGATGCACTGTTGAAAAATTCCTTGATTTTCATATATGGTTGATAGAAAAAGTGTGTCTGATCAAATTCATGATTTTGTAAATATTATTTTTGATTTGAAAATTAAACGCATTAAATTTCATGATATTGTGCTTGTCTCTTATCTTATCAAAATATTTCCACCAGCTTAAAATAAAAATCAGAAAAATTTACTTTTGATGATTTGTTGGTATCTTTGAGAATTAAGGAAAGATATTGTATTTCATTAAAATAAAATTCCGAATTTCATGCAAAAGCTCGTATTGTTGAAAATATTCATAAGACTAAAATAAAAAATTTCAAGAAAAATGCTTATAAGAAAAATTTCGATGGTAGTGGCAATAATAATAATAATAAACCGAAAAATAACAATTTTAATTAAAAAAAGGGTTTAGAATGTTGAGTTTATGGAAAGACCAATCACGTGGCCAAAAATTGCTCCATGGTCAACTTTCTAAAGTAACATCAGTTCAAAAACCTCAAGCTAATATGGTGACTTTAGAACCTAGCTTTTTGTCCTCATCTCACAGGTACTTTGTTTTAACCCAGAGTTAAATATGATTTTTAACTCAAATGATTGGTGAATAGACTCTGGTGCTAATATTCATCATTGTGCTGATAAAATATTTTTCTCCTCTTATCAGGTTTCAAATGCAAGATTTGTTAGTATGAGGAATGATAGTGAGACTCAAATCTTAGGAAAAGGACAAATAAAATTGGAATTATCTTCAGAATTTTTTTTTGTTTTAGTTGGCGTCTTTCATGTTCATAGTTTAAGAAAAAAACTTGATTAGTGCATCTTTATTAGATCAAAATGGTTTTAATCTCCTTTTTGGTTCAAATAAAGTTATTATTACTAGACATGATACTTTTATTGGAAAAAAGTTATTTGATTAATGGATTATATAAATTAAATGCAGTGCCATCTTCTAAAAATAATACGTGTTTTGTTGATTTTTCTATTGCTGTTGTTGAATCTAATGATACTTGGCATGGTAGACTTGGATATGTCAATTTTGATACTACGAAAAGAATGATGGAATTGGAATTAATTTCAAGGCATGAAATTAATAAAAAGAAAAAACATCAAATTTGTGTTCAAGCTAAACAAACTAGAAAGCCTTTTAAACTTGTGATAAGAGAATCATCGTTATTAGAATTGATACATAGTGACATTTGTGATAGTAATAATGTTTTAATGCGTGATGATAAAAGATATTTTATTACTTTTATTGATAATTTTTCTAAATATTGTTGTGTATATTTAATTCATTGCAAAAGTGAATTGTTTGATAAATTTAAAATTTATATAGTGGAAGTAGAAAATCATCTTGATAAGAAGATTAAAAACTTGCATTCTGATAGAGGTGGTGAATACATATCAAATGAGATGAATGAATTTTGTGAGTTGCATGGTATAGTTCATCAACTTACACCTTCCTATTCACCTAAATCAAATGGAGTACCAGAAAGAAAAAATAGAATACTTATAGATATAGTTAATACTATGTTACTTAGTTTTGGTTAAGCAAATAATTTTTGGGGTGAACTTAGTTCTTAATAGAATTCCTTATAAAAATTGTAACAAAACACTTTATAAACTTTGACATAATAAGAAACCATCCTTAAAATTTTTAAAAGTGTGGGGATGTTTAGCTAAAGTTAATATTTCTATTACTAAGAAAAGAAAAATAAAACTTAAAACAATTGATTGTGTTTTTGTTGGTTGTGCTTTAAATAGCAATTGTTACCGCTTTTTAGTTTTAAACTCAAATATTCTTGAAATTAGCAATAATATTATTATGGAGTCCAAATATGCAGGTTTCTTTGAAAATATTTTTCCTATGAAAAATAGGATATCCAAACCTGTTAATGTATGTTCATTAAGTTTTGATTCCATTTTTGATAATTATCAAGAAATTAGAAAAAGTAAAAGAAGAGAAAATAAATATTTTGGCTCAGATTTTTATAAATTCTTGCTTGAAGATGAACCTGAAACATATCATGAAACTATGATTTCAATTGATGCTCCCTTTTGGAAGGAAGCAGTAAATGATGAAATGAATTCTATTAATTTAAATAAAATATGGGTTTTATGTGATCTTCCACTTGATTGTAAAATAATTGGTTGTAAATAGATTTTTAGGAAAAAATTAAGAACTTATGGGTCCATAGAGAAATTTAAAGCTAGGTTGGTAGCTAAAGACTTTAAACAAGAAGAGGGAGTAGACTTTTTTGATACATATGCACCTGTATCTAAAATCACAACTATTAGACTTTTGATTGCATTTAGCTTCTATTTATAAATTAGTAGTTCATCAAATGGATTGAAAAACTGCATTTTTGAATGGTGATCTAAAAGAAGAAATTTACATAGATCAACTTGAAGGTTTTATTATACCAGGGTAAGAAAATAAAGTTTGTAGACTTATAAAGTACCTTTATGAACTAAAACAAGCTCCTAAACAATGCCATGAAATTGATAAAGTCATGTTGTCTATTGGTTTTCAAATAAATAACGTTGATAAATGTGTTTATTTTAAAAATTTTGAAAATTCATATGTGATACTTTGTTTGTATGTGGATGACATATTAATTTTGGTAGTAATTTAAATGTAATTAATATGACTAAATCATTTCTTTCAAATAATTTTGACATGAAAGATTTGGATGAAGCTTATGTAATTTTAGGAATTAAATTATTAAAAAATAATGGTGATATTGCTTTGTCTCAATCACATTATGTAGAAAAAATATTGAAAAGATTTGGCTATTTTGATATATCTCATGTTTTCACTCCATATGATATAGTTATTAAATTGAGAAAAAACTTAGGTGAAAGTGTTTTTCAATATAAATATTCTCAAATAATATGATCTTTATTGCATTTAGCAAATCATACTAGACTTGATATTGCATTCGTTGTGGCTAAGTTGGGTAGATACCCTCATAATTCAAATATCATACATTGGAATGCTTTAGAAAGAGCTTTTAAGTATTTTAAAGGTACAATTGATTACCCCTTGCATTATTGTGGTTTTTCTGCTGTGATAGAAGGTTATAGTGATGCAAATTGGATATTAGATTCAAAAGAAACCAAATCTACTATTGGTTTTGTATTTACTATGGGTGGTGGAGCAGTAGCATGGAAATCTATTAAACAAACCATTTCTAAGTCCACTATGGAAGTAGAATTAGTGGCATTAGATGCAACTAGTAGTAAAGTAGAATGGCTTAAAAAAAATTTATCTGATATACCGTTTTTAAATAAACCTATACCTCCAATTTCAATGCATTGTGATAGTCAAACAACAATTGCTAAGGCTAAAAGTAAAAATTTTAATGAAAAGAGGAGCCATTTGATGGTTAGACATAAATCTATACATTATTTATTAACTCATGTTGTAATTTCATTGGATTTTGTCAAATCTAAAAATAATATAGTAGATCCGCTCACCAAAGGTTTGGAATGCCAACATATACTTCTTACGTTGAGGGGAATGAGACTGATACCTGCTAATTAGTTACCATAGTGAATACCTGTCTTTATGTGCATGGCAATCCCATAAATAAAGTTTAACAGGCAATAACAAAACTATTTGGTAACTTGGGAGATCATTTTTATTATTGTTATGCAAAAAATTCCAGGTTCCATTCCTGTGGTGTTATGCTCTTTATTTTGATGATTAGGAAGAATCTTAATTCTGAATGAATCCAAAGACATATAATTTTGCGGGGTGATAATCACAAAGTACTTTTGGAGGATTCACCTAGTAAGTGTGTTGGTGGGGTCGCCACTATGAAAATTGGATCATTTTCTAAAAACACTCATGAAATAGATATATGTGCATGACCAAAAAGCACGAAACTGATAGAACCTTGATGATTTCTCATATTGTGTGTGTAGTGAATATTATTCTGAGTGAAAGAGTTTAGTTCAAAACATTTATGTTACTATGTTTTCATTAGAATATATTCATTAATACCAAGTGTAGGTTGAAACCCTGAAGATACCTAACATCTGTTACATATTATTATATGCTCAAATAAATATTGAAAAATTTTTAATCATGTGGGGGAATGTTGGAATTTATTGATTAAAAATTTATTTTGAATGGGTAAAACATGTGTTCCGAATTATGAGGTTAGTGACAGATTTTTCCTATCTGATGCCTAATTTTTGTGCTCGTAATTCTTCTATTAAGCGGCCACTAATGTAACAGTTAACGTTAACATTTTTCACTATATAAGGAGCATTTTTGTTCTTCACCAGAGATATACATCACATACCATTTAATATAACTTTTGTCTCTCACTTTTTAACTTCTCGTACAGTATATTGGGAGATACAAAAGTCCATCTTTCTTTGAAAAAATTCAACCATTTACAATCATTTTTCCAAGTCCTTTTTTATACTATTGGCTACGGGAAAAAAAATATATTGTTACTTTGCTTAGCTCAATTTACTATTTGCAATCAATTTTTATTTGAGCACTGAGAATAATCTGTTTGGAAAATTCTTAGCTACACACTAGAATTACGACGGGTTAAAATATTTTGCTAGGGGGATATGGACAATTTTCATTCGGTGTAAAAGGACAGTTTCCTCTCAAAGAACAACGCAATTTGGCATGATTCAATCTACAAATTCACAGACTATTCTAAACCTTTTTTGATTTAATTATTTATTATTTATCGTTATTATTATTATTGTTGTTGTGATATTAGAAATCTTGATGTGTTTATTATTGATTGTTATAAAATTTTTCTAAGATAATTTTCATTCAATCATTACATATATATGACTTTATATTTAAATTTTAAATTAATAACCAAATATGTGAAATTCAATTGAATACAGGTTATATAACATACATACTACCCCAAAGAAAAGAATATTACGAACCCACTATGTAATAAATTAAGTTCCAATTTCAGTTAATTTAGTTTTCAGCTGAGATACGGTTTGATTTTCCAATTTTTCTTAGATAAATCTAATCGGATATTTTGTTAGTTATAAAAGGTAAATGTAACATAATGTTTTAAATTTGAATATATTTGAAATGTAGAAGATTGATTTGGTTTGTTTTAAAGTTTGCAGGCCAAAATAAAAATTAGATCATAAATTAGGAATTTTTAGTAATTAATCCTTGATTTTTCCCCTTTATTAGTACACCAGTCGTAAGCTCAACAATCAATTTATTTACTGTCCATATTTGTACTGCTTAATATATAGAAAAAAAATAAAATATCATATTGAAAATTACAACTTAAGGAACCTGGTCTGGGCACTGGGTAAAAATTTACCCTTCCGGAGTGAAAAAACAGAGTAGCCATTATTTTTGGCTAGGATGATATATTGATATTGGTTGAATTACTGAACTTAATCCGTCTACTGATAACTTAGTATTACAAACAACAGCTCCAAGATGATGAACTTAAAACAGTACCAGCTCCATACATGTAAGCTAGGCGTGGAACTTGAAACAGTACATGTGAAGCAGGCAATTAATGTCAATTGCTTCAGCATTGAACCCAATCATAACAGTTCTGCATTTCAATCGAAATCCTCACCTAAGGATAGCCAAAAAAATAGACCGTCATTTTACTGCATTTGAAATTTTTATCATTTACTGCTATGATTAAAAGGGTATTGACCTCACCCATTGAATTTCTGTTCCTGGTGTCATAACTAGATGGCAGGGATGCTGAGGGATCCAATATCGATCACCCTAGCCAAAATCTATAATGTTCCATGACATACAAGGGTCAAAAACATTGAAACATAATTGCATAAGCTTATAGCATCTCCTAATTGGAAAGAGGACTAAATTTGCTTTGAACTATGCAAAATAGTACATATTTGCACTAAAAAAACAAATCAAAAATACGTTTATACTATTTTCAATACTTAAGAGCTAATTTGACTATTATCCCTTCCCTGTTTGGTTCCAGAAAAACATACCTCACCCAATCGGGCATTAATCCTCAATGGCACAAAATCATCAGCTCGTGTAGCCCCTACATTTATAATTGCTGTAGCAGCACCTGCCTCATGGGCTGCTCTGTAATATTCAATTTTATATGTATATCAGTTGATGTCTTGGAAAACTTAAAAGCATTAGAAAAATTTCCACGGTTTCTGTTTAATGCCAGATTCTATCAACATTTAACTAAGTGAGATGAACTTATAAATGCTCTCAAATTAAGCTCTCATCAGCTGTAGCCTTCAGGGAAATGTCAATTCTTCTGGATAGAACTGTCAAACAAGCACACTGTTAACAGTATGCATGAAGCATGCATTCAGTAAATGCCATATATCAATAAAATCAGTAATTAACACAGCATCATAAATAATCTTTTCAAGTCCAATTAAATATGCTCATAAAAGCACATTAAAGCAATTTGATTTCAAGGCCAAAAGAAATTGAAAATTCTCCCTCCTGAAAGAAATGCCAGCAACATATATCTACCTAACAAGTCGATAAGCAGACATGGTCATTAGAGATGATCCCAATACAAGGAATGCATCGCATGCTTTTGCAGCCTCCATTGCCCGGTATGCCCTATCCTTGGGGACATTATCGCCAAAGAAAACCACCTTCAAAATTATCATTGGATTATAGGATTAGAAAAATCAGACAACTGTTGCTCAAAATAAGAGATGAATGCACAAACATGCTGCATAGCATGTTCATATTCAATCACATAGATAAATCATCAGTCTTTAAAACTGAAAAGTACATAACAAGAAAATGGATTTCTGCAACTAAAAAAACTATTTCAGAAAAAGTGTTTTTTGTACCATCAATTTTAGTCAAGTCATTCAAGCTAATCTAAGCCAATCAATCAATAATAAACCTTCTAAAAACAACCCACAGTAACAGTCAAACCAAACATATACAACCTAAAGCCAAACAATTTTTCTATTTAATTATGACCATGAGGTATTTACTATTTCCAGAACATGAGATTTCCCTATTTCACAATGAAAAACATTAAGCTGTTCAAGGAAGAGTATTTTAGGAGGCCTCTAATTGCTCAAGCATATGAGATTTGATACAAAAGAAAATAAAATTATGATGTAAAAAGTGCAGAAATAAATAATGAATTATATATATTAAGTTTCAAACAAAATCATCACATCAGGTTTGAGCACTCCATTGCATTTTTTGCATGTAGGTATCTGGAAATCTTCCTCCCAAAATTTCTCATCGATCTCAATATCACCATCAGGCCTTTGCTTCATGCCAAAGCTTTCATCTGATCCAGGATTGCCATGATCCAAACTTTCAATTGCTGCTGCCCACTGCAGTAAAAAGCAATTTGATCCATTAGCCCTTTGAATTACAGGATTAACATTTCAGATCAAAATATGCCTCTAGAAGGTGATAAACAAAGGGAAAAGTCATCTGAAATTCAAAATGATGAAAATAACAAAGTACAAACATGGATATGCTGAGCTAGACAATTATTTATCCATCTATTTCCAAACAGTCCTTCATTGATATATTACTTTCATTTCTTAGATTCCAAGTCATGAAGGCATCCCATATGTAACAGAGCCAAATGTTAATATCTGCAAACAGGATTTCATGATGTTGCTCCACGTAGAGGAGAGCAACGGTCGGTTTGATTCACAAACCGAACCAAAATAACAGAAAACCGAAGTATTGAAATTTTAACAAACCGAACCAAACAAAAATTATATGATAACTGAATTAAAACCAAACTGAAATTTTCGGTTGGTTCGGTTATTTGATTAACCAAGATTTAATTAATTAATTTAATATTTAAATTACAACTATTTGAATTTTTGTGATATAAAATTAATTATACTTACATACAACTATAACTTTGTAAATTTTTAAATGATTAAAATTTAATTAGAATTTAGAAGTATTTTGATATTAAATTTTTAAATAATAAAGGATTGTTATTGTCTAATATATATTTTTATGTTAAAAAGAAAATAAAAATAAGGAATTAAATTCAAAGTTCATATATAAAAATAAGGAATTAAATTCAAAGTTCATATATAAAAATAAGAAATAGTTCTATTTGTATTGATTCATAGTATAATTTAAAGGATATATATAAACGGCGTAGTTTTGTAAAATATTCGGTCGGTTCGGTTATTATGTGGTTTTTACCTTCCAAAACCGAACTGAATTAATCAAATTTGTTGAAAATTTCGAACCGAAATTGAACAGAAATATCGGACCAAATTAAAAAATCGGTCGGTATGGTTGAATTTTTTTGATTTTAACCAAAATTTGCTCACTCCTAACTTCACGTCTAGTACATAGAAGCAATGATAACTGAGTGAATCCTTATTCTACATCAAAAAGTATCAACATTTCTTCATGTCTACCACCATTACTTTATGTTCAAAGGGAAGTTAGTGCCTTCACCATTCATCCAATAATTGATTAAAATTTATTTTTCAATATTTCCTAAGTTCGGACTCAAGCTTAAACGAGATGGCAAGGCCTGAGGAACTCCAAAAGTGTTTGACAGAAATTAGGATGAAACCCAACCATGAAATTGAAGCCTCTCTGATCTACTTACAAATATAGCATTCCGGTGAGCAATTCAATTCGTGAATTTCACAATGTCTTCTACCTGTCATGTTTTCTATGGGCTAATCCTCCTACCATTTATTGATTGAGACTAACATTTAGAAATTTAAACAGTAGGCCTAAGCTGGATTCTGAAAAATCTCTTTTGTCATGGAAGTATTGAAGTTAGCGGTTACTAATTTACAAAATGATGATTTAAGCAGTGTATTTGTATGGGAGATATTATTAATTGACGGTTACTCCTAATGCCATAAGCAATTCATGATTATGCAGTCACAGTATCCTTGATTGTGCATCAAACAAATTCAGATGTCAATAAGCAGAGCATTGAAATTACACTCCATTAGGTGATACAAAAATCATTCAACTAAAATTCGAATTGCACAATTCTTCCCTCTATAGCTATTCCCATTTGCTCTTCTCAGATTGTTTTATCTTCGAATTTTTTTAAGTCTGGCAACTTATTTCCAAAATCACCTAAATCTCACCAAAATCATAATCTACGATCTTGATTCTTAGCAAAACAAGGACATTAATGCCACATTGATGTTAATAGGAGATGTAAACCACCCACACAAATTTAGATCTCGAGTCCACAATAGATAAGAATTACAATATATATATATATATAGCATTTATATTTGTAGTATATATAAGGAGAAAAATAGTACCTAATCAATTACTAGTTTATTTCAGAATATACACTTTCCCTTTGTGTAGCATGACTAAATTTAAATTGCTAAAGCAGTACTATCCCAAGGATTTCAGTTATTTCATGGCAGAAGTAACATTTCCAATGCTCTGACTCAAGCGGGCTTGAGCACGTCTTGTACGGACAGCTAGCTGATTAAGTAGCAAACTGTCTTTTATATAGTCCCTTTGTAAGAATATCTACCACCTGATTGCCAGCAGGTGCATAGGTGATTTAAATTTTCTTTAATAAAGTACTTGTCAAATTCCATGTGCTTAGCTCTTATCATGCAGAAAATGATTATGAAAAATTGCAATTTGCTGCCTTGTTTTCACATTGCACTTTCATTGGTAGTGTACTTCAAAATTATATATCCTCCAATCATCTCTTGATCCATAGAGCTTCAAAAATTCCATGAGCCCACAATCTGAACAGAGCTATGGCACTTCTCCTAGCAAACACATTCTAATTTTTACTCTGCTGGTTAATATGTTATTTTAGTTATTTTTATAATTAAAGGGTAAATTAGCATTTTTCCTTTTATACTAATTGTATATATATATATATAAACTCTATTTTGTATTATTACATGATTAATTGAGATAATAAAGAAAATCTCATTCTACAAAAATCTTTATGATATAAGAGCTACTACCGTTTCAAAGATAGAGTTAACTCCTTTCCGCAATTGATTATTTCCAGTACACCGTTTTTCGGCAAGTATAGAAGGTCGCGTTTCAGACCTTCTCTTTCAACACTGTCCCCACCGGAAGAAAGCCTAGATCAACTTCGGCCAGTATCCAGATTTTCGGCACCGTCCTATGCCACACGTGTGCCACCTGAAGAATTCGGATCTTCCTCCACTTGCCGGTGTGTGAGGCGCGTGGAACCACCTCCGACCACCTTTTGCAGCCGATTCTTTTTCCGATCAACTCGTCGGCCTTTTCCGCCTCTGCCCAATAATACGGAAGTAGAGAAACATTATTCTATTAATAACAATCCATATTCTCAAATTAGTCAAGTTAAACTAGATGAAAGCAGTATTTATTTAGCCTCATCTAGATCATGTTTATTATCTATCAAGGCAAGAAGGTTGCAGGGTTATATTGGTGGAAATAAGAAACCGCCATCTATCATTAATTCTACTTTTAGTCAATGAAACTCTGATAACTCATTGGTTATGTCTTGGCTCCTTAATTTTATGCATACTAAGATATCCAGACAGTATTTATTGCTTGACACTGCAGAGAAGATATGGAAAGGTGCAAAAATCATTTATTCTCGAATGAAAAATTATGCTTGGACCTTTGAACTTAGAAACAAAGTTAATGGCACAAAACAAGGTCAGCTTACTGTTTCAAATTATTTTTCTATGCTACGTATTTTATGACAGGAACTGGATTATTATCAGAATTTTCAAGCAAAATGTATTGATAATGCAGTACTAATTCAAAATATGCTTGAAAAGGAGCAGATTTATGATTTTTTGGTTGGTTTAAAACCTGAATTTGATCAAGTAAGAGTTCAAGTTATTGGCAGATCTCCTTTTTCCTTATCTTGAGGAGATCCACTCTTTAATCCAGCAGGAAGAGATCAGAAAAAATGCCATGCCTTATACTGCACCTAGTGATCAGGCTTAACTGGCCATATCACTCTTGAGCAACCAAAAGGTATTATTTTTGATAAAGACCATTTGCATTGTGATTACTGTAGTAAGCCAAAACATACTAAAGAGATTTGCAGGAAGTTGCATGGGAAATCTACTAGGACTGAGGGGAAAAACAAGCTAATCCAACAAGGGTTCAAGCAAATGTGTTAGAGACGGTAGAATCATCTAAGGAGTCCGCTTCAGTTGAAAGTCTCTCTTCTGATAAAATTTTACATTTTAGGCATCTCTTGTCTCAGCTTAATCCTTCCTCCAGTGCTACCTCCAATTTTGTCAAGTCAGGTAACACTTTTTCTCATCTTAACTCATAAATTATTGATTCTGATGCGAATAGACATATGACATGCATTTTTAAAGGCTTTTTTTAACTACTCTACTTGTCTAAAAAGGAATAATGCCAAGGTGACTAATGAATTTTTAACCCCTATTTCTAGAACAGATTCTATTGTCTATACTCCTAATATTAAATTACCTTCTATTCTTTATGTTCCTCAATTGTCTGTCAATTTTTTATCTGTTAGTGCAATCACTAAAACACTTAACTGTAAGGTTGAATTTCTTCCTAATTATTGTATCTTTCAGGATCTTCAAATAGGGAGGAAGATTGGCAGTGGTAGAAAGCATGATAACTTATATATGATGAAAGACAATCAAAACTTGGCTTTTTTTGGAGGATATTAGAATATTAACCAGGAGATAATTCAGTGGTATAAGCGATTAGGGCATCCATCATTTTTTATCTTAGAAAAATTATATTTTAATTTATTTTTTAAAACTCGGTTTGATTTTTTATCTTGTGATACTTGTGAGTATGCTAAACATACTAAAAACTCTCATACTTTACGTGATAATAAAGCCAGTGATCCATATATGCTTGTTCATTATGATATTTGGAAGCTTATACAGATTGCCTCTTTGTCTGAAAATCATTAGTTTGTTACTTTCATTGATTGTTGCACTACAATAACTTGAGTGTATTTGATTAAGGCAAAAAGTGATCTTTTTTTTTGTGTTTTCAATCTTTTTATACAATGGTTCACATCCAATTTGATGTTAAAATAAAAATTTTGTGAGCTGATAACGGGACAAAATATATGGATGATAGATTTGGTACTTATTTGGAGTTTTATAGGATTGTTCATCAAACTAGTTGTCCTTATACTAGTACTCAAAAAAATGTAACTAAAAGGAAAAATAGGAATTTGTTGGAAGTTCCTAAATCCATTATATTTACTATAAATGTTCCGAAGTCATATTGGGGAAATGCTATACTAGTGGTTGCCTATCTTATTAATAGAATGCCTCTCAAAACTCTCAACTTTAGAACTCTTTTAGAAGCCTTAACTGAAAAAAATGATTATATTGTTTCACCAAAGATTTTCGAGTGTTTTTGCTTTGTTTATACTAGGAATGCTGGAAAATTAGATCCGAAGGCACTGAGATGTGTGTTCATTGAGTATTCTCCAACCCAAAAGAGATATGAGTGCTATCACCCTCCATCTAGAAAATTCTATGTTAGTATGGATGTTATCTTTCGAAAATCTGAATCTTATTTTGACATTATACAATCACCTCTTCAGGGGGGAGGGGGGGGGGGGGTGAGACCAGTGAATTGGTGATGAATATATCTGTGGTACCTCATGATCTTGTTCAAAGGGAGAATGAAGAGATTGTTGTTCAGAAAGAGAATATTATTGATGTTTAGGGGGAGCATAATGATGTTCAGGGGGAGCAGAATGTTGTTGGTCATTTAAATAGATTTGATTTGTTGAGATACTCGAGGAAGAATAAATCTGAAGAAACCATTATGCATTCTATGCTGCCAAAATTCTCGGATGAGTTATCTTCTAATCATAATTTAAATTTGCTCATTGCTTAAAGAAAAAGAGTCAAGTCATGTACAAAACATTACTTTTCTAACTTTGTCTCTTACAATTCTTTGTCTCCCTCTTATATAGTTTTTGCCGTATCTCTTTCCTCTATGTCTATTCCATAGGATTGGAGAAAAGCTATGGTAGAAGAAATGAAAGCTCTCTCTAAAAATGAAATCTGGGAACTAGGTGACTCTCTAGACAAGAAGTTGGTTGTAAGTGGATGTTCACAATAAAACACAAAGCTAATAGTTCGATTGAGAGATTCAAAGCCAGATTAGTGGCAAAGGAACTCCCTCAGATTTATGGAGTTGACTATCGGGAGACATTTGCACCCGTTGCCAAAATGAATACAATCAAAATCTTGTTATCTTGTGTAGCTAACTTAAATTGGGATTTGCAGCAATTTGATGTAAAGAATGCATTCCTCCATGGGGACTTGGAAGAAGAGATTTATATGGAGATTCCTCCTGATGTTGATGATGAAAAAACTAAAGGAAACGTGTGCAGACTGAAGAAAGCCTTGTATGGATTGAAACAATTTTTGAGAGCTTGATTTGACAGATTCAACAAAACCATGATCTCTTTTGGTTACCAACAGAGCATTGTTGATCATACCCTCTTTATGAGACTCCAAGGTAAGATCACTCTTCTTATTGTTTATGTTGATGACATAGTTATAACCGTAAATGATAAAAAAGAAATAGTTCGGCTAAAGAAACTCTTAACTAAAGAGTTTAAGATCAATGATCTTAAGAAGTTACAATATTTCTTGAAAATTAAAGTTGTCAGATCAACCAAATGAATCTTCATTTCTAAGAAAAAATATATCCTAGATTTTTTGGATGAAACCGGTATGCTGGGATGCAAACCGGCAGATACACTCATTAAAAGTAACCATCAGTTGCAAGCAAAAATTGAAAAAACAGTTGTTAAAGACAGATATCAAAGATTAATTGGTGGACTTATCTATCTTATACCAGATCAGACATTATTTATGCTTTTAGCTTGATGAATCAATTTATACATGATCCTAGAGAATCTCATCAGCAACCTGTTTTTCACATTTTATTGTATTTAAAATCAATCCCAGGAAAAAGATCTTTTTCAAAAAAAATGATCACCTTTGAATTGAAACCTTCACAGATGCAGATTAAGCTAAATCTCTAGATGATAAAAGGTCCACCTCTAGTTACTGTACATTTATGGAAGGTAACTTAGTTATCTGGAGAAGCAAGAAACATAGTGTAGTTGCAAGATCTAGTGTAGAAACAGAATACAAAGCTATGGCTCAAGGTATTTGTGAGTTATTATGGTTGCAAAAGTTGCTACCAGAGTTGAAGTTGGCTGAAAATGATAGGCTATTTATGTATTGTGATAACAAAATTGCAATTAGTATTGCTTATAATCATGTTCAACATGATAGGACAAAGCACATCAAAATTGATCGATACTTCATCAAAGAGAAATTATCTGATGTTATCTCAAGCTTACTTCATATAACGTCAGATAGACAATTGGCTGATAGCTTTATAAAATGACTTAGTAGTCGAACTTTCCATACTATAGTCTGCAAGTTGGACATGTGTAATATTTTTGCCCCAACTTGAGAGAGAGTGTTGATTAATATGTTATTTTAGTTATTTTTGTAATTAAACGGTAGATTAGTATTTTTCCTTTTATACTAACCGTATATATATAAACCCTATTTTGTATTATTACGTGAGTAATTGAGATAATAAAGAAAATCTCGTTCCACAAAAATCTTCACTCTCCAAGTAACTATATTTCCCCCATATATAAGGTGTCTAATCCACATACATATACAGCCCAATCTAAATATACATGTTTATATTTGAAGATGCCTAATTTTTACATAAAAAAAGCCTCAACAAGAGTTCCTTTTAAGCACCTCTGGATCTTGTATGGTGCTTTGAAATGCTTCTATCTTGGTGAATGCATGAATTATCTTACTTTGCTAAGTGCAAATGCTACGTTTAAACGAAGCACATTGAAATTGATTGTCATTTCATCAGCAAAGCTACTAGTGGAATTGTGGATATTTCTTGTGTGTCTTGCGAAAAGCAGTTAGTCGATATTCTTACTACAAGGCTTAGCCATGAGTGTTTCCATGCTTTGGTTTGAAAAATGGACAGCCAATATGTCTGTACACCATCGTGAGAGGGATTATTCACAGTGTATGGTTTTATTAGCTGCACATCATGTCATTAGGGATGCATTATTGATTTCTATGTTATGGCCTCTTTATTTTTTTATTCCTCTTAGTTATCTTCCTATTTTATAAATCGTGTCTATATAACCTAGGACGTAATCGTGTATATATAACCTGGGATGTTATTTGTCCCTAATCAAAAACAAATGTCATACATGTAACTCCTTCATAAAACTGGAATTTTTCACCTTACTCCCAAACTGACAAGACTTTAGAGGAGAAAATTCAAATATTTCATTCACAATACAACTTATATGTTGTTAGATGTGCTAGATACCTTACCTTCTCTATTTCCTTCTCCATCATTTGCATGACATTCGTCCACATTTTGAATTTCATAACATGTTATGTGACCCACAGAATTTAATTCACTTGCACACTTTTCATGCAAAGAGTGGAGAAAGTAATAAATAAGGCAATAAAGAGAAGGAATTAAACACTTTTCCATACATTATACAACCTTGCAAGAAAATATTATATTATACAACCTAAAGCCCCTAAATGGGAAAAAAATAAAAAATAAAAATCCCTACAATTAAGCTAAGCAAAATGGAATATTTACAGATCTACTTCCTATTCTATAATGTCCATACTACAATAAGTTTTAAGTTTAATAACCATAGAGAAAGCGAAAATTGAAACCTCAAATAAAATAAAATGTCGAGTGTCGTGTCGTATGACTAATTTAAGAGAGTGAAGTGAATTCATCAGAGAAAAATTTGGAAGAAACAGCAAGTAACCCTAGTGGACTTAATACAAGCAGCAGTGAAGAATATGAGTAGAATACATGTAGAACATATGATTACAGTACAAGCTATGATGGAGAAACAAAGAAAATTAACAAAATGAGGTAAGAGCTTATAGTTTGGGGCAGTAAAGAAGTGACATTAACATGTCATCAAGTGTTTTGATGATTACTAGTCAAATTGATAGAAAATGACAAAAAATATATGACATAAGTGATTGTGGAAGCCAGGTTGTGATCAGTAAAACAATGTGTAGATGGAAAAATAAATTTTGTTTTGTCTAGTAGATATTCCTCAATTTGAAAGAGAAAGTAGAAGAAATTAGGCAATGGAATACTATGAATAGATTGCAAGATAATTCTAACTTCATAAATTATGTAGTTTGGGTACACGATGTCTTTAAAGACGTAGTTGCACTTGATTCCTAATTTGGAAAGGTCAACAGCAGTCAAGCAACAAGCCAAATCTTCCTACTCATCTCATTGGTCTCCTATCTTGCCACATCCCATGAACAAAGAATCTACATTTGTTGTCAGGTGACATTAATCTAATAAAAAAACTTAATTCCAAGAGATGTGAATCCCTAACAGCAAAAAGGGCATGATGATACGTCTAGATCATAAAGAAGAAGATTTGCAGAGAAACCAACCTTTGGATTCAGGGCCTGCAGCTGGTCTTGAAATAAGTTTCGACTATAGGAAAATCCACAGTCTAGACAAATGACAGTATAGACAGTTCCATGCAATTCGAGCGGGTTGCTCCCAGCACAATGATGTAGTCTGCAACAGGACATTATTAATTTGTCCCATTAGAGTTCCAGCAGAAGTTTCTTAGATGAGTTGCAAAGGACATCTATTTACCTGTCAACATTCTGTGTAACCATAAAACTAATCCGGCCAGCTTTTTCTAGCGATGCTAAAGCAAAATGTGCAGCGCCAGGTTTCGCAGCAGTAAATTGTCTCCATCCAGCATAACTCCGAGCCCAATACCGCCTGCGGGTCCGACTTGAACGGATAAACTCCTGTACATATAAAGTTCCGAGAAAAATAATGTCCGCCTTCATTACATCTCAAGAAGAAAAAACTGATACACAATAAATTAAATCAATTCTTCCAAATTCTGAAACTGAATTGTTCATAGAAAAATTTATGTCACTATGCATATATCAATCGCCTGCCAATTAAAAAGATGACCTCACTTCCTGAAAATGAAATGGTATTAGTCCAGTGAGTAAGTAAATCACTAACTAATCCAAACAAGCACGCAAATATTCTACCAGTGAAAAGAAATTTTTTGTTTTTCTGATAGAGCAAAACAGAAATTCATTTTTTAATGATAGTAAAACCAGCTAGCATTGCTTCTTGGATGCACAAAGGAATTAAACATCATTAACCCATTATTTCTCACTGTCCCCAAAATTAAATCATGTGAACTTTTCAAACTGGATTATCATAATAATCACTTCAACAAATGCCCCATAACCTATCTGCAAGATTCACCAAGTACAACTATTTTTAGGATTATGAACTAGGTCAGTTCAGTTGACAAGGGTAATTTAGCAACTGCAGTAGCTAGAAGAAAAGGTAAAATATGTTGATAACACATGACAAAAGCAGCAATTTACCTCTTGTTAGTCAACATATAATAACTTTTTAAGCACTTTGGTTTGGATAGATAGCATTCTACCATTAATGATACCCAAGATATACATTAAATTCCTGAAAATATTTGGTTTATTATCCACTTTTCTTCCTACTTTTAGCCCTCTAATTTCAACCTCTGCAATAGAACCTTCACAAATTTGAACCTTTATCAATAATGAAACAATGCTAAAGAGTAGTTGGATGTCAAGCACATGCCTTCAGATCACCTGATGAGTAATTGGTTTGAAACCAGAACTGTAAGCTCCATTGGGGCTGCATCAAAATAAAGTTTATAAATTACATTTACACGAATTATCAGTTTGATTGAGCAGACATAGATTCAAACACAATGATTTAGAAAATATTTGGCATGTGATACATTGGAGCACATAAAAATATTTAAGAAGAATTTAAACTCCCAACACAGAGGAAGAAAAAGATTTTGCAATGATTGTCCTGCATGCACATGCCCACGCTGTAATACAGGTTTAAGAAAAAAAAAAAGTAGAGAAGATACTGAACCTTCTATAATCAGGAATTCCACATTCTGTACTAATTCCAGCTCCAGTCAACACCGTGAGATTATTACTGCACAACACATAAACCAGAAAGAATAGAAAGCAGTCAGAAATGGAAATGAACCTTTGAAACGAATCTTCATAGTAGAAAAGGATTATGTATGCGCGCGCGCGCGCGTATCCCTTCCAGAAAGAATCTCAATTTTTGTAGAAAGATGCCACCTTTGATCAAAAAGTTGATATAAAAGATTGACATCTTTCAAAGAGGGAGGGTCTGAATATGGAACTATCTTCTTGTCCCTGAAAGTGCTTGAAATGGCATTGTCTTGATTCCCAGGAACCGAGATACGACATTATGTTTTTATAAAATTTGCAGAGGCTCGAAAGGAAATCACCCTTTTTCCTCTACAGGAGAATTCAACACAATCTTTAAACCCAAAAAGAAAAGAGAGAATTAATCAATCAATTTGTGAAAAAAAAAAAAGACAAACCCTAAAATAGTTAACACTCGAGACTTGCCTCTGATGAAATTTTTCAACAATTTGGTTCCACTTCTAATCTGCATATTTAACTGTATGAGCATAGAAAATAAAGACCAAAAATAAAAATAAAAATACACTAGAAAGGAACGAAAACTTACAGAGGAGGATGCATGTGAAGCAAAGTGCAGAAGCATTGTTTGTTTAAGGTGATGATGTTAGGATCTAAATTTTGACAGCGAAACTGAAATTAAAAGATTTTTAGCTTCAGCTTCTCACACAAATAAGGTTAAACTCGGTTGTTCCAGTTCCACGTTTCTCCCTCCCTTGCCATTTATAAACTGCCTAATGATAAATATATCCACATATATGAGCAAATATCTGTAATATAAGCATCGAATTGTTCAAAATTGAAAAAAAAAACACCCCTTCTTGTTTCTCTTTTGAATCTCTCGAACCCTTAGAATAATTAAATAGTTATCAATTAATTTTATATTTCAATAATATAAATTAAAATATAATTAAAAAAATAAATTATAAATTATTTAAATCAATGAATACTAATATAAATTACATGATGTCGAAAAAGGAAAATTTACATGAGTAATGATAATTTAGTGAGTATGATGAAATTATCAGATATGTTCAACCAACTTTGTGTGTAGTTGTCTGTTTTTTTTTTTTTCCTTCTATCTCAAAATTAGATATTATTTCGAATATATTTCTCATGAAGGGAAAATTTTCCCCCCCAAAAGCTAGTTGTGCAACAGCCATTAGGCAAATCATTGTAAGAGTTGATAAGATGATAGTTAACAGTTTATGTATTGCTTTCATCCTTAACAATCATATTATGCAATATGATGTAAACTTTTAAAATCGTTCCAAGGTTCCCCTCGGACCATGATCAAGTAGGACCATATATAATTGCAATGCCAAACTATAACACTTCAAGTACATGTTCCACGTACTTTCGTGCCGAATCGTAATATTTTGCAAGCTCTCTTCTTTTCCCACGATTATGGGTCAATTGATTTGATCGGATTAACTTAAAATTTTTATTATTTTTTAAATATAATTATTTACAAAAAAAATTAAATATATAATATGTAAAAATACATTAAAAAACTTATTAATTACCAAATATCAATATAAAAATATTAATTTTAAATCAAACAAATTTCGTAAATATAAAAATTAAATAAATAGTTTTAAATAATAAATATGCAAATAAATCCATATAATATCAAAAACAAACATTCAAATAAGTTCATTTAACATGATGAACAAACAATAATAATAATTAATCTTCATCATCATCTTCAATTCCATCATCTCCTTCTCCTTTTATTCCTTGGTTAGATTCAATTAAATCATACTCCATAACATCTAAAATTTTGAAAAAAATATATATAATTAAATATAATTACGCACAATTTTCAATTTTTTAAACTAAATTCATATTATATAAAAATAAACAAACCTTGCACACTTGAATCTCCATCATCTTTTGGATGTACTTCTACAACCATCCTCTCAAGTTCATTAATGTCAAGCTCTCTTTCTTTTCCTTCCTTCTCCACAATCCAAAAGTCAGTGTTCTCAATTGGATCATATGTTTTTTTAGAATTTAACCTAATAATTTTAAGCAATGATAAAATTATTTTGAGACAATGTATAAAATATAAATATAATTTTACGGATCAAGAACAACTAACTTATTTCTCAATCTCAAGTTGTAGTGAACATAAACAAGATCATTCAATCCTACATGTTCCAATCTGTTTCTTTTTTGTGAATGCGTTCGAATACATTCCAATTGCGCTCACATCAAAAAGAAGAAACAGTTTGGCTAAGAATTTTTATAGGCAACTTTTGCAAATTTGGAACATCATAACCAAACATTCTTCACCATTCATCTTAGATATAAAGAGCAAATGAGATAAAACTTATATTAGTTTTCAAAAATTGATACACACACACACACATGAAATGTAATATTATAAAGTTGATGATTACCCGATCTAATGCTTTTGCTACTAGCAAGTGCCCTTGGACAAGAAAAACCCATTTCACGTTCTCGAAAAATTCTTAAATCACTAATTGTTGGTGAGCTAGTACTTTCAGGATCTAGCTCTAACTTATCAATCACATTTAATATACCACGCATAATCTCTGGCTCCTTACAACAAGAAGATTGATCATACTGAAAAGCAGGATTCAAATAATACGCTGTTGCATGAAGATCTTGACATAACATTTGATCCCATCTACTGTCTATAATGTTAATATAGGACTTATACAATTTTTTCTTATTTTTAAATACATTCATAATTCCTACACATGCCCTATACATGCTCTCATAAATATATCCCAGAGATGGCTTTTCGTCAGTATCACATATCCTCAACAAGCATATTAATGGAGTCATAATCCTCACAATCATCAAACAAATTTTCTAAAAATTTTCATCCAACACAATTTGTTTAACTTCTTTACCCTTTTGCAATTTCAAAAATTTCTTATAGTCACCACTAACAACCAAAGCTTCCAAATCATGCTTATGTTGTAACATCCTTAATGAAAAAGTTCCTTTCGATACAAAATTTAGTAGTAAACGGTAAAATTTTTTTTATTATTTTCCAAAAATTTCTTTGCTGCCAAAAGATTTCAATACACTTTGATATCTTCAACTCGAGAGTTTTTAACAAATTAAATTATTATTCATTTTACAAAATTTCGGCAGTATAATGGCTAGAACTTACTAGCCTCCTAAAAAACAAATAAATCACACAGGTTCATAGAGGCACAACAAAATACATATTCATATTCTAAACATTCATTCACAAAAACTGAAGAAACTATTTAAAAATCACTTACTATCAAACATACAATCTCAGACATACAATATTTCCCATTTTGGTGGTGGTAATAATAGTGATAATAAGAATAAAATAACTAAATTATTGACAAAAACAAAATGTTAAAAACCACGTTTTGAAAATTTTTAATTTTCGTTTTTAATGTGAAAATCACTTTTTTTTTTAATTTTTGAAAAGATCAAAGCGTAAAAAAAACTGTTAAATATATTTTTATTTTATTTTTAAGGAAAAAAAAAACCACAAAGCCGTAAACAAAATCCTCGCCAAAAGCACTTTTACCTATTCATTGTAAAAATTAATTTTCACATGCAATATACGTGCAAATTAAACTAGATTTGATTTATTTTTTAAATAATATCTAGTTATTTATAAAGTTTATATATTTAATCTATTGATAAATCAACGTTTTTATTTTTACCTCTTAGATTAACTTCAAGTTTATAAAATAATAAATATGGGATATGCAAAATATATAACTTTTTTCTTTTTAATTTTATTTAGGTGGTAAAAGTTTGATTTTTTTACTTTTTATCATGATTTCAATAATTAGTCTAAACATTTTGGTGCTGAGTTCAAACTTGAAATTGAAACTCTTTTATTGTTCATATCCATTAATATTATTTACAAAAACAATTTTATCAAAAAAAATAAAAAAAATTTAGATTGTAATATAAAATCAAACAATTTTATCCATTAGTATATAAACCATGCATCATTCCATTTCAAATTGATTTCAATTTTTTCATTTCAGTTTAGAAAAATCTGTCAAAAAAAGAAAAAAAAATTAATCAATTAAAATATTTTTTTTAAAAAAAATAATGAAAAAATTAAAAATGATGAAGGGATAGGATTTCACCAAGAAACATCTTTGGTTGTAATAAGAATATGGTACTAGCAACCGGCCACACTAGAAAGAATACACATTATGGTTACATTTGGTTCACTAAATTGCACATGTGATAATATAAAATAATACAAACTAATACAAGTACGGTATTTGAAAGGATTTTTGAAAAATTAATGTGGGAATATAATACATTACAAGTTTCATTATCTCCCATACACTGTATAGAATAATACACTACAAACTCTTAACTTTGTATAATACAGTAAATATCGTATTAATACTAAATATCATCCCACCACCATCATCGCCACACCGTGTTGCTGTCGCCGACACCACTGCCACCATTACCGCCATGCCTGCCACCACCACCTTCGCTGTTGTCACCACCACATTGCTGCTGCCACCACACCACTGCCCACACCACCACACTATAAATGCTACCACAACCACCACCACAGCCCTGCCACCTCTGCCACCACCACCACACTACCGTCATCACTACCACACTGCCATCACTACCAGTACACTGCCTTCACCACTACCACACTGCTGCCACCACCATTGCTCACACCACCACATCGCAGCTGCCGTCGTTGCCAAGGCCGCCACCACCTAGTCACCGCCACTGTTGCCACTGCCATCACCATCATTACTGCCACCACCATACCAACGTCACTACCATTACCACTTTATGATCAAATTTTCAAATTTACAATATTGAATGTATAACTTAATAGCTATTATATAAAAACTATATTATAATTAATAAATTCTTTCATTTTTTACTTAAGTATTTCGTCAAATTCTTTGTTCAATTTTTTTATTTTTTTATCTAATTTTAATTTTAAAAATTTCGATTTTTTTAATAATATATAGTCATTTCTCATTATTTTTTAATAAAAATTGATGTATTAAAATTTGTATTTTATAATTTTTTAATCTAAATTAGTTACAATAAAAATAATTTAATTGTATCTATTTTTAACTTTTTTAAAAATAATATATTACAATATTATGTATAAAATATAATATATAATAGTAAATATTAATACAATTTTAATATAATACAAATTAAGAATGTGCATATTAATACCATACGAATTAATAGGGGTGTATACGGTATGGTACAATTTAGAGATTTATAAATTTTCGTATTGTTTTGAAATTTTGGGGATTTTAAAAATTAAGTATTGTAACTGTCTTGAAAATTCGGAATAATTCGGTACGATTCTACAAAAATTTAGTACAATTCGGTACGGTTTTTCGGTTCTTTTGGTACAAAATAATACAATACAATCCAGTATTTCGGATAATTCAATATTTTTTAAATTTTGCATGCACATTAAATCACATTATTTAAAATGCAGAAGTTTAACAATTAGTAGAGATTTCATAGTAGTAAAATCATTTTAATGATTTCAAGTATGAACTACCACTATAGATATAGAAAAGCAAAAAATAGCAGATTATTACAAGGTCAAAATAAAAGAAAAAAGAAATTGCTTACTAAAAGAATAACAGATTCTGAAAAATAATCATGTTGGACTGACTGTATTTCAAATAATAACAGAATTACATTGATTTAAAAATAAAATAAGATTAAATTATTAATTTAAAAAAATTCTCAAATAACATGAAACCAAACATACTCTCACTTCACCAGGTGAGAGTTAAGTCAACTATCGAAAGAAGCTAAAACATGCATATTGTGAAATCCCACAAGACAAGTGATGACTAAATGATAGTTGTAAACCATATCCAGCAGAGCCCAATGAGCAAGAAAGTTTCATAGAGAGTCAAAATTCAACAAGACAAGTGATGAGCAAGTGATATTTGTAAACCATTCTTACGTATAATAATCAGAAGCCCAGAAATTAGAGGCAAAAAAGTTTCACAGAAAAGTCCAAATCCAAAATACAAACTCAAAATTTAATTACTAAAAATTAAATATTTTTATTAGATATCATAATCAAGCAAATTCCGAATAGTAACTAAGTTTTATAAATTATTCACTTTCCATTAAAATTTATTGATTCAATTAATTTGAATTTATATTTTATAATCTCATAAAAGACAGTAGTTTTTTTTAATACAAATTACTCATGATTTGAAATTTATTAGTCCAATTAATACATATTTTATGCTAGATAAGCACATAAAAAGGGATGGATTATTTCTTCTCGAGTATTTTAAGACACTTCGAGTTAAAGGAGAAATGATGTGTTCAGGAAAAAAAACATTCGTACAATACTTTCTGATGCAAAAATGCATTTCCAATCGTGAAATATCATATAAAAAATTAATAATAAAAAGAAAAAAAGATAGCAAAATAGTACCTTAGGTAGTGAGTTATGGTTATTTTTCGAATTTATTAGGATGATTATATCACATTTATGCTAAAATATCGTCATAATAAAAGTCAACAGAGGCTCATTCACACCAAGAAACAATTGGTTTACACAGCTGAGATGAAGACTAAAGATTGATACAACAATCACTAAAATAAGTCGACCGCTTTCAACTTGCCCTTTGAAAATTCAAATCAAGAATTTACTATTGATGTCTATAGGGATGCTCACGGGGCGGGGAATCCCCGACCCCGACGGGGACCCGACCCGAACGGGGCGGGGAATCCCCGATTTTTCCCCCCGCAGGGGCGGGGACGGGGATTAGAAAATCCCCGAGGTGTATTTCGGGGACGGGGGCGGGGAACGGGGTATCCGCCCCGCGGGGATCCCCGCCCCGATGTATTATTACTATTATATCCATAGTTTTTTAATTATTTACCTTTGTGCCATTGACTATAAATACCTACTAATAAGCCCTAATTTCCTCCCCTACATTTCTTCTCTTCTCTCAGCCGCTCTCCTCTGCTACCGATCTTCACCATAACACCAAAGATAGAGAAGAGGAAGACAACTTCCCCACGCCAATGACGAAGACACCGGAGGTCAGGTTCATCGTTAAACTTGACGAGGTCACTGTCTTCACTGGCGAGGAAGACGAGGATCCTATGCTCGATCTGTATGCTTTCTTTCTCTTCTATACGCTTTCTAGGATTTTTTTTTTATTTTCTTCTTTCATATTTGTTGCAAGGAAGATGTTAAATGTTACTGAGCTTTAATTTTGATTCGAATAGGAAAGAAAAGCTGTATCGATTTGATTTCCGATGACTATGGAGTTGATGGTGGTCGTTTTTTCTTGTCTAGATTATTTACTTGCTAATCGTATTATTTTTGGTAATATTGTAATTTTTTGTGCCAGTTTCCCCCATTTTCTCCACCCTGGTTTCTAGCTTTCTTTTACATTTTGTCTGCCTTCTCTTACCTTAGGGAGCCAGGGATTTTTCACATGGGTCTATGGAAATTAATTGGCCTTTTGTGAAAGGATGGGAATCTGAGACTTGAGATTTGAGTAAATTTGGTTTCTTTTCGGGGTTTCAGCTCATGGGTTGTGGTGATTTTCTTCTAATTCTTCTTCTTCTTGGTTTGCATTTGGAAGAGATGAATGAAATAATGGGAAAAATAGCTACGTGTTTGGCTATAACGGAGAAGAAACCTCACAGATCTGGTGGTTATGTGGGGATTTTATTTCAGTTATTTGATTGGAATAGGAGATTTACCCAATTTAACTTCTTTCTATTCCAATAAATAGTTACAGAGGGTTGCAGATTTTGTCTTTTTATCTAATTAAGTAGGTGTTTGGATGTAAAATTAACTTACTTCTACATTTGCTACTTAGATGGCAGCACCTGCTATGTAAAAAGTGATGGGCTTAAAAGAAGTTTGCATAGTATAGAGTCCACAGATTATCCAATGGGAGAAACCATGCCAGGTAAACTTCCGTTTTCAGCTAATTGCTCCGGCATGCATCTGATTTCTGGTTAAATATTCATAGCTCTGTTTCTTTCTGCTGACATCTTTGTTTTTGACATTTCATATTTTGATAAAGCTAGATTTCAGGTTTTCTTGGGCTTTAAACAATCTTATTTGAACTGTAATTGCCAATTCCAGCAGGTGATTCCAATGAAATTGACGAAGAGATTGCAAAAGAGTGGGAACACACACTTCTACAGAACACATTGGACAAGGAATTGCATGAATCGAATAGGCATTTAGAGGAGAAGGAGGTATATATTTTTCTTGTTTCATGATGATAAATGCCTATTTATTTTATGATATGGGAATTGAAAAAGTATATAACGTTATATGCATAATTTTTTTTTTGGGTACTTTTAATCCCAACTGTGAATGCATCTGAGAAATTTTTAATTATATATTAAGGAAAAAAATCACATGAGGTGCTTTCTTCTGTAGATATTCAGATTAATTAAAAATTATTTCTAACAAAGCATGTGATATAATCATAGTCATCTGTACAGCTGTGTGCATTCATCATGGTTATTTTGGCTGCAATTATTACAATTATGTGATCGTTAGTAATGTAATGGTTGGTTGGTTTAGAAGGTGAGAATGAATATATTTAGTATATTGATGGGGACAAAGTGTTCTTGAAAATTGAATGGGTGTGTGTTATTAATTGGGCCAGGATGCCCATTTTCTAAATCCTGAAAGGATATATATATATATATATATATATATATATATATATATATATATATATATATATTGGGTATGTGCTTAGATGATAAAACCTCCATTTCTAAATGCAACCAACAAACATGTCGTGGCCTTCTCCATTATTAGACATCTATATCTCTACAAATTTGATTCTCTATTTCTTTAAGGCCTCGTGAAGGGAAGTTACGTTTTACTTTTGATAACAAACCTCATTTGATTGATACAAAAAACATAATTGTTTGCAGGGAAGATCTGCAAGGGGCATATGGAAGATCTGCAGAAAGAGATTTATACTTATATAATTTACTACTGCAGCAAGAAAGGGATCGTTTATTAGCTGAAATTGAAAAACATGTCAGCTAGTTCTGATGGCCAGACACAAAACTGCAACTGGTTTTCTTCATCAGTTCTGCAATATGGCTTTTTTGTATATCTTTTCCTTTTTTTATTTTCTTTAACCCTATTATTTGTGGCCAGGTCTGGAGAATTTGACCTATGGGAAACCTCATACATCAATTCATGAATGCATTTTCAGATGTTGTTTGTAATCTTCTTAGCAATTTGAGTGCTGTTGTGTTATTTTATAATTTGAATTATATCGAATGTTTATAAATATTTGTATTTGAATGGTATGAAACATGTTTAATTTTAAGTTATTAATTATTAAAATTTGTATTTTAATTTTATGTGAAATTTTTTTAAACAAATGAAATACAATTTATATGAAACATTTAGTTCGGGTCGGGTCGGGGATTCATTGAGGACGGATTGAGAAATTCATCGGGGAACGGGGATTCCCGCGGGGAACGGGGATCCCCGCGGGGGCTGGGGGACGGGGGGGATTTTTCTCCCCGTGTTTCAGTCGGGGGCGGGGGACGGGGAATCCCCGCCTATGCATGGGGGCGGGAAGTGGGGGACTCCTTCCCCGCCCCCCGCCCCGCCCCGTGAGCATCCCTAGATGTCTATATTATTCAACAAATTATCATGCAATTATAAATTTTAGCTTTTTTTTTTCTTCTCTTTTACCTCAATTTTTAATATTGTTAAATGGCATTTTTCAATGTGATCCCGTCACAACAAGGGATGAAACATTTTTCAACTTGAGCCTTCATATTGAATAGAATAGTTGAATAAATAGTTGTTTGAAAAATTTTAGTTCAATAGAGACTTTAAATGTAGAGGATAAGTTCTTTTTGTGACAAGTGTTGTAGGTAAGAATTTTTTTGGTCTATAGTTAAGTCTCTACTAGCTGGATTAAATTAATTTTTCTATTATTTCGTAATAGTTTGTGATACTGTCTACTCTTTATTAGACTATTGCATTCAACTGAAAACTATTCACAGTAGCAAACTCTACATCTCTTTTAAGACTTTTGATTTAGGTGTTACAATATTTGGTATATTGAAAAATTGTTGAATAATAGAGATATCAATATTTAAATTATTTGAAATTTAATTACTAAAAATTATAAAAATGAATTTGGTAGTCACATACCTATCAGGATAAAATTTCCATGTTTTTCCTCATTTTGGTCCACTAGTATGCTCGCTGGAGGCTCACCGGAGCTTCGTCGGTGATGCTTTTGACGCTACTGCGATGGAGGCCCAAAACCTCAGGGTACTATTTTCGGTGACCATGTGTCCAATCACCATGCCGTTTTGGTCGGTATCTCCCATTAAAAATCGTCGAGTTCCTTTCCTTTCGATCTACCTACTAGTAGCGAGTAGCAAGGGATGGCGGCCATTGAAACGATCACCTAGCCCATAGAGACTCGTTGGTGCTACGCATGCTATCATCAGCCGTCATGGTTCATCGAAGAGAGGAAGAAACCCTCAATTTAAAAGGGAAAGAGGAACAGCGGAGGGAAATTCGCCACACCCTTGATGACGACGATGAAGGGACGCCGTTGCTGTGACCCGCGGTAGCAGG
>CM075807.1:103084421-103285379 GCA_037975025.1 Excoecaria agallocha
GTGCATTTGTAAGCCCAAATAGCATGACCAAGAACTCATAGTGGTTATACCTAGTACGAAAAGTAATCTTAGGCACATCAGCTTTCTTTACTCCCATCTGATAATAATTTGACCTCAGATCAATTTTAGAGAAGACACCCACTTCCTTAAGCTGGTCAAACAAATCTTCAATGCGAGGGAAAGGGTATTTGTTCTTTATAGTCACCTTATTCAGCTTTCTATAATCTATGCACAATCAAAGAGTCACATTCTTTTTCTTTACAAATAGGACAGGTGCTCCCTAAGGAGAAGTGCTGGGTCTAATAAACCCTTTGTCAAGCAACTCCTGAAATTAAATCTTTAACTCTTTCAACTCTGCAGGTGTCATTCTATATGGAGCAATAGAAATGGGAGCAATACCAGGAGTGATCTCAATAGAGAATTCCACCTCTCTGGCAGGTGGTAAATCTGGAAGCTCATTCGGGAAACACATCCTGAAACTCTTTAACCGTAGGCACATCTGACACCTGTAAACAATATTTCTTTGCTTCCACTGCATAACACATATACGCTTCACATCCTTTTTTGATCAATCTTTTTGCTGCAGTAGCTGATATCACATCAGACAGAAAATTGGATCTCACACCCACAATTGTAATCTCATCACCATTCTGGAGTTGTAAGGCGACACTCTTTATTCTATAATCAACAGTCGCTTGGATAACCAATCCATCCCCAAAATCAAATCAAACTCACGAAAGGGCAATTCGATAAGATTCGTCAGGAATACATGTCTCTGAGCACCGATAGGACACTGTCTATAAATCTTATTTACTACCACACTATGCCCTAGAGAATTTCTCACCAAGATATCCTGGTCCAAGCATGCCTCTTACATCCCTTTACACCATGCCAGTTCTATGCTAATATGGAGTGTGTGGAATCGGGATCAATCAATGCATATACAGAATCAGATAATAGAACAAACTCACCCACTATCACATCGAAAGCATCCTCCTCTTCTCGGGCCCTGACAGCATAAGTCTGTCCTACTGCTCGTCTCTGCCCCTGTGATGACTAACCATCTGGTTTAGAACATGAAGGATTAGAGGTGGCTCATCTACCATGCCCTCATGGTGTAGATGACCCGGTACCAGAAGCTGGTGAGGTGGCTGAAACAATCTATAAAATAGGGTAATCTCTAATCTGGTGGTCTCTGGACCCATATTTAAAATAAGCTCCTATCAGAAACCTACACTCCCCAGGGTGTGTCCTGCTGCACTGCTAACCCGCTGTCTCTGTCTCGGGATGCACTAGAAGCTATAGTAGCTGTAGACTTGCCACTAGAGGCACTACCCTATCCCCGACCTGCTGGTGAGTGGCCTTGAGGTACCTGCTGACCTTTCTGCTTCTTATCCTGCCCTATCTTTCCACTGCTCTGTCCTTGTTTCCTCTTTTGTTAGAACCAAGACTGTCTCTCAGCTTGAGTAGCTTCATATTTAATAGTAGCTTCAATTATAGACCACATATAGGGATAATGCTGGGCCCCAATAATCTGCCTCATCTCATTGTGCAAACCTCTCTCAAATCGCTGACACAATCTCTCCTCTGTGGCCTGGCTCTCATCAAGATAGGTGTTCAGGCGCTCAAACTATCTATCGTACTCTGCCACTGTGCGGTTTTTTAGTCACAACCTCCAGAAGGAATCGTGCATAGCAATCTTATACTCAGACCTGATGTATTTTTTCTCAAACTGCTCAACAAAGAACTCCCAGTTCAAACGATCTGCTGGAGTATGTCTCCTGACTGAATTCCACCAGATAAATATTGGACCTTAAAGTAAAGCAACTATGCCTTTAAATTTTTCTTCCAATGGACTGTGGGTAATCTCAAACAACCTCTTGATCTTAAAAAACCAATCTTCTACTGCTACAGGTGTCAAAGGGTCACGCCCTGAAAAGTCTTCAGCCCTAAGTCTTTTTAACTGCTCCAAAATAGGTTTTCTTCTAGACGGAGCAGGTGGTTGAATCTGTACTACTAATGGTTGTGCCTGGGCCTAGGCAGTCTAAAGTCGCTGCTGAATGTAATCCGACATCAGATTAAGAAAGTCTAACTAAGGAGGAGGTGGTGAAGGAGGCACTACTAGTGGAGGTGCTTCTTATTGTGGGACCTCCGGTTGCCCAACATTGCTGGATGCCTCACTCCTGTTATCTCCCACCTCGTGACTTTGCTCTCCATACATCTTTTCATTATAAAATAGAAAGGAGCAAGAATACATTAATTCCAAAACAACATTTCAAAATACTAATTTGCATGTATATATGTATTTAAATCAAACATTAATACTCACTCCGATCTTAAAATCGTCTAAACCACTACTTTGATACCACTATATGTAACACCTTTATCACACCTATCAATGTTTTGGTACATCATAGGTCGAAAATTTTTTTTCCAACTATATTCCTTATAACTTATGTTTCTTACTTTAAACCTCATATGTTATAACTTAAATTTAGTAATTCGATAAAGGTTTGTCGAGGACCTATAACTGTCCAATTCACTATACATTTAATAAAATTTTTGCAATATAACAACTGTACATTGTACTAGCCCCATGAAATGCAAACAGTGCACACAGCCTCTCAGAGGCACAATCTTAAAATATATATATTCAACATTCATATCCCCTTCACAACATTCACTTAGCTATAACAATCTACTATTCACTTATTACATATACAAAATATTAACTTCATATACATGCCAACAATATAAATAACAAAAGTTCTAGAAAAAGTCTTGCAAAGTGTATTCTTGCTCCTGCTCCTGGGTACCTGCATGCAGTAATAACTACGCGCTGACAACTAATCATGCCCAGTGGTGAATAATAATCAATATATTTTCTATCATTATCATCAAAATTCTTAAGCAATACATTTTTACACAAACACTTATAAAATTTATTTATTTACTTATTAAAATACTAATTTCAATTTATCTATAATATTATTCATTTTTTTTCTTAAAACTTTCCTTACTTTACCATTTTGTCGATTTAATCGCATAATGACGAAATTACCCTTAATTAGTTTATTAAGGGTTTTTAAGCTTATAATTACTATATATCACATCATTTAATGCTTATGTTAATATTTTTGCTGTAAAATTTCATTTTAGTCTCCGTGACATATAAAACTTAATTTTAAACAATTTAGTCATCAATTGACTATTTTGTATTTAAATAAATAAATTATTAATTAATTTTCTTACTTTTTACACTTCTGGAAAAAATTACTATTTTACCTCGAACTTTTTACTTTCTTTCAATTTAGTCATTTTTCACTTTTTATTGTCATTATTCATTTTCTTTTCACTTTTTAAACATTTTATTTTCATTATGCCCCTAATACAGACCTGGTAGAAAACTTCAATCCAGATATACAGAACGTGGATCCCATGGGCCACTACTAATAGAGAAATGATTCCCAAGGAACCATTTCTCATAGAGCACTGCACTTTACACTAAAGCTATGGAGATCAGAGATCCTACCCATAGCAAAGCAAGTCATCATGACTTGCACCGCGGTAAATATGTTCCTATGGCTAGCCAATTATATTCAGAGCTAGTTTTTACTGCCTGACTATTTCTAAGGGTACAATTATGTTTATTTTATTTAAATTCCTTTATTTTAATTACTTTACTAACTATAATAAGTCCATAAAAAATCTTTAATTGACTTTTCATCCTTTTTCACCTAAAGTGAATTAATTTTATTAAAATTTATCCATTTTTGCTTTTAAATTGAATTATTCTTTAATAACCCAATATTTTCTATTATGCATATTCATTTTTATTTTTCTAAAATATTCTAATAATTCAATTAAATTCTATAAAAATTCATATATTCATTATTTCACATTTATTTTCATTTTTCACCCACTTTGTGAATTATTTCACAATAATTCATGATTTTTACTCTATACATACACTTACAATAAACTTAAAAATTCTTATATAAATTCTAAAAATTTTTTAAAAATTCATGGACACTAATTATCACCATTTAAGCTAATTTAGGTTATTAATTATTGATTTTATGCAAAATTCCTTTGTTTTGCCGTATGGAGAATTTTAGCCACTTATACTAATTTACCTTAAAAATGTTTCTACTTTATTTTAAGGCTTCCATTAACATTCCACAAAGGTTCAATTTCATTTTTCCATACCAATTGCAACATTTTAGCAATTTTTTTTTTCTAATTACATAAAAGAAATAAATTCTTAAACATAGAAAATATAAAGATTTGTTAGCCATTTACCACTTCCACTTGATCAAAGGTGCCTAAGCTACCTTTTTCTTGCCTTTATCCTTTGCAAGCCTTTCCTCTTCTTCGTCACCTACCATGGATGGCCCAAGAAGCTTAGATTTTCTTTTTTTTTTTTTGTTCTCAAATGCAATATTTAAGCTCATATTCATGATCTACACCTTAAAATCTAGGGAAAAATACTTAGAATTAATTAAAAACACTAATTGTCTAAAGGTTACCTTAACATCCTAAACTTCGTAACTTTGATTTCTCTACTTCTCTTGATCACACCTGATGTTGGAGGCTATTTTATTGTTCTAGAGTGATGAAATAATAGTTTTTACGTCGGGTTTCAATAGAAATTTGGAGTAGATGAGAAGCAAATCAAGGTGAGAGAGAGAGGGAAGGAGTTTCGGCCTTAAGGAAGGAAGGAGATGGCTGAAGATTTTTTTGGAGTTATCTCCAGAATTTTAGCCCTTTTATATCTCTCATATGGGCCCAAAATTGGGCTTGATGAGTGGGCTTAACCCACTTAAATATTAAGGTCCATTTTAAGCTCATTAAATCTAAATTCTCTCTCTTTCTCACTTCAAATTACTCCAAAAATAATTTCATCACTGTTATCGTATCAAAAATAGCTAGTACAAAATTTTTTGGCTCAATCAGAGTCCATTATTGGTCCAATTGAAACTTATCGGTCCAATTCGATAACTGTCGATATTACCAAAAAATTTAATTCTCATTACTAAAATATTTTACATAAAAATTCATGTAAACATGCAAAATGTGGAAAATTTTGAAAATTTTTTACTATTTTTAAAAATTTATGCAAAATTAAGTTACATTCTCTACTAGGAAAATTGACTCACTACCTTTTTCGTATTTTTTACCTTTCGAGGCCCATTTGACCTCAGTTTTACTTCAAATTTTAATTCTAGATTCACCATAACCAATACTTTCTGATGGTCCAATAAAATATTTTTTTACTTTCGAATGTCTTTTAGGGCTCGAGAAATACTATTTACCATCGGAAAAGTACTTTTCATGGCTGACCCAATGTTAAGGCCATTACATTTCTCCTCTACTAATAAAATTTTCATTCTCGAAATTTACCTGTACTAAAGAGTAAAGGATATTTCTATCTCATGGTCATTTTAGGTTCCCACGTAGCTTCTTCTATTTTATGGTGATGCCATAAGACCTTCACCAATGGTATCTGCTTATTTTTGAGTTGTCGGATTTCTCTAGCCAAAATCTTCACAAGTTTTTCTTCATAGCTGATGTCAGTCTAAACCTATATCTCTTTTGGTGCTATCACGTGGCTCCGATTAGACTTGTATCTGCAGAGCATAGACACATGAAAAATATCATGTATCTTCTCCAAAGCAGATGGCAACTTTAATCTGTAGGCTATATGACCCACTTGCTAAAGTATCTCGTATGGACCAATGAACCTAGGGCTTAACTTGCCATTCTTTCTAAATCTCAAAACTTTCTTTCATAGAGATACCTTCAAAAAAACCTTGTCTCTAACCTGAAACTCGATATCTCTCGTCTTCAGATCTGCATATGACTTCTGACGATCCATAGCTTCTTTAAATCTGCTTTTAATGATCTGGACCTTTTCTTTAGAGTCGTGAATTAAGTATGAACCTAAAAGCTTCATCTCACTTAGTTCAGTCTAGCATAAAGGAGTTTTGTACTTCCTACCATATAATGCTTCAAAAGAAGCCATTTTCAAACTGGATTGGTAGCTATTATTGTAGGTAAACTCGGCTAAAGGCAAATGTTTTTCCCAATTGGTGCCAAATTCAAGAACACAGCATCTAAGCATGTCTCCCAATATTTGAATCACCGGCTCTGACTGGCCATCAGTCTGAGGGTGGAATGTTGTGTTAAGGTGAAGTCTAGTACCTAGAGCTTCTTGAAAACTCTTCCAAAAATGAGAAGTAAATCTGGGGTCCCTGTCAGACACAATAGATATGGACACTCTATGTAACCTAACTACCTCACTGATATAGATCTCTGCCAGCCTGGTCAAGGAGTAATCCATCCATATTGGCAAGAAATGAGCTAATTTGGTGAGGCGGTCAACAATACCCAGATAGCATCATGTTTTTTTTTGAGTTATAGGTAAGCCAATCACAAAATCCGTGGTCACCTCATCCCATTTTCACTTTGGTATAACAAGAGGTTCGAGTAGTCCCAAACGAACCCGATGCTCTACTTTCACCTGCTGACATGTCAGACATTTACTTATAAATTCAGTCATCTCACGCTTCATGTCTGACCACCAATAATAGGCTTTCAAGTTCTGGTACATCTTATTACTTTCAGGGTGCATGGCATAACTAAAATGGTGCGCTTCTATCAGAATCTTTCTCTTCAGTTCTTTCTGAGCAGGAATATAAAGTCTTCCTTTGTAACAAAGACTTCCATCACTAGATAATAAAATTAAGCAAATTAAGGCAAACTCGACCTTTAAGGCATGTGACTATGAAATCTTTTAATTTTCCTTTAATTAGTTGAATTTTTTTCCTTTAAATTTATTAAGAAAAAATATTGAATTATTGAGTAAAATTTAAAATTAATGTTATAATTGTTCAATTAGATTTTAATTAAGTTTAGTATAATGTTTAAATTGAGTTAAGAAAATTTATTACGCAATTTTCTATATGAGACAAAATTTCCTTGTAAATGAAATAAATTATATGTTATGTAATTTGATAAAATTGAGTTGTAATTTGATAAGGACCATGAAATAATGCATCCATAAATTTTATTGGAATTTATTGAAATTAATTGGATATTTTTGAAATATTTATTGGATGATATAATTAATGAAATTAGTGAGTTTTTGTTAATTAGGTTATAAAATGATAATAAGTATAAAATAGATTGCCCATAAATTTTTAAGGAATTTATGAAAATTTTAGAGAATTTTTTTAAGTTAATTATAAGTGTATGTATACAATGTATTCGATGAATTGTGGTGTAATATTTTATAAAGTAAGCAAAGATGACAATAATTGAAGAACAATATTCACATAATTTTTTATAGAATTTATGTGATTTTATGAGAATATTTTTGAAAGTAAATTTGGAACATGCTTAATTGAAATATTGAATTATTGAGAAATAATTCAATAAACAATAAAAAATTGGTAAATTAATGTAATTTAATTTAAATTTCGTATAAAGAAAGTGAAGAAATCAAATGATGAATTTTTGGAAAAATGAAAAGAATAGTGAATAAAATAACCGTAGTGAATTATTACCAAATAATTCATAATTGAAATAAAAATGGTGAATTATTATAAATAATTCACAGTTCATATAAAAGTATTTTGAATTTCGAACAATTACCAAATTCAACCCGATAAAATACATGTAAAAAGTAAAATATTGAATTATTAAGAAATAAATTAATAAGTGCTAAGAAAAAGGTGAATTATAATGATCTAACTCACGAAATATGTAAAAAGTACTGAGAAAATATTTGACTAGGTAACAAATTGAAAAGACTCTAAAAAGATAATGTATAATTATCGCAGTGAATTATGAAGACATAATTCACTAACTGTATACAAATATTAAAAAAGAATGGAATGAAAAAATATACTGATCTGAAAAAGTAATTATGAAAGTTAAAAGTGTGAAAAATTTTCAGTGAAAAATGCTTATGGTGAATTATTGTAGATTCTGAAGTGTTATGGGAGCTTGTTACACGGAGAAGTAGAAATTGGAGAAGAAAAATTAGTTTGAATATTATAGTATCTTTGGCATGTATATATTTAGATAACTAAGGTAAGAAATATATTGTTTTGTGACTTCTATTGTATTGATGAGGAAATATTGTTATGACTATAAATGTGATTGTTAGTTAGTAAAAGATTGAATGATAACTATATGGTATCTGTTATGATCTGTTGTGCCTCTGTGAGGCTGTGGATTGTTTGTTTTTTTTTTCAGAAGGCTAGTAAGTTCTAGTTGTTAATAAATATGTAAAAATAAATTTAGCATTAACAGATATTCAAGGAAAAATAGTAATTATTCCAATACAAATACATATGGATACAATCTCTTTAACACAAATTTCAATTTTATTAGGACTAGACTTTTTAGAACAAATATCACCATATAATCTTACTAAAGATTATCTATGTTTCAATATGATGGAAATGAATATAAAGTTTCAAGGAATAGAAACTAGTCCATATAGTATTTATATCAATATATAAATTATTTACAAAGATTATCATACAGTTTCATATCATGCTTTTATAGACACTGGATCTGCAATAACATTAGCTCAACCTTATGTGTTTCCAAAAAATTTATGGCAAAAAACTAAAGATTATAAATTAGATATTAATATTACAGGTAACACCACTAAATATGATTTGGTCACAGAAAAGATAGTAATTCAAGTTCAATCCAATATACTTCAAATAGCTAGAGTCTTTCAATCCATAAATCATGGATGTGATATCTTATTAGGTAATGATTGGTTAACAAATTATTATCCTTTAAGTATCGGATCTCAATATATTCGATTAACCACTCCTTGTGAACATAGAATCATTTGCCCTCGACTTCAGCATGCCTTTAAATGGAAGTTATCACCCTTAATACCTCACACAGCGAACCATGGTGAGACTATAGAAAAAGAACCCATTCGAAAAAATGACGAAATACAACTCTTAGAAAAATTTTCCACAACCCTACAAGAAATAATCTTTTTACTAGATAAATGTATAGGAATAAATCCTATAGAAAAATGGGAGAAAATGGTATTTATGTTTTTATAAATTTAAAACATAAGATACCAATAAGAAGCAAAAGAATGTTTTATAATAAAGAGGATGAAGAAGAATTTGATATACAAATAAAAGAATTATTAAATAAAAAACTTATTAGACCAAGTAAAAGTCCTTATAGCAGTCCAACCTTTATGGTTAGAAATCATGCAGAAATAAAAAAAATAAACCTAGAATGGTAATTAATTATAAAAAACTTAACAAAGCAACAGAGTTTGATGAATATTTAATAACTAATAAAGAAATTATTATAAATAGTATAAAAGGAAAAACATGGTATTCTAAATTTGATTGTAAATCAGGATTTTGGCAAATAAAAATGCATCCAAAAAGTATTAAATATACAAATTTTAGTACACCAAGAGGACATTAAGAATGGTTAGTTATGCCATTTGGACTCTGTAATGCCCCTCAACTATTCCAAAGAAAAATGGATCATATGTTTAAAGATTTAAGACATTTTTGTCTACTATATATTGATGACATAATTATTTATAGTGATAATTTAGAAGAACATTATAAACATATAAAACAATTTTTATTAAGATGTATTAAACATGGACTTATGTTATCAAAAGAAAAATTAGATATAGCAAAAAAGAAAATAGAATTTTTAAGATTTTCTATAACAAAAGGAGAAATTGAATTACAACCACATATAACGGAATCTTTAATAAAGTTTTCAGACCAGCTAGAAAGTAAAAAGATGGTCCAATAATTCTTAGGACACGTCACCTATGCTAGTGACTTTATACAGGAATGCGCTAAAAAGAGAAAAGTATTACAAGACAAATTAAAAGGCAATAAACCATGGACTTGGATAGATAGTGACACAAAGGCAGTAAAAGAAATAAAAGAATATTGTAAACAATTACCAAAGCTACCCTTACCAAAGGAAAACGAAGAATTATTATTAGAAACATATGCTTCAGATGATTATTGGAGAGCAATTTTAAAAAGTAAAAATGGTAAGAAAATATATTGATACGCTTCAGGAACATTCAAGAATTCAAAAAAGAATTATCATAGTAATGAAAAAGAATTATTAGCAGTAAAATTTGAATTGGTATTATTACCAAAAAGATTTACAGTAACAATCAATAATACACAGGTAAAGTCTTTTATTACAAAAAATTATAATGGAAAATTAGCTCAAAGAAGGAAAATGGGATGGCAGAAATATTTTACTAACTTTAATTTTGATATTGAGTATATTCCAGGAAAGGACAATGTATTGGCAGATCTCTTAAGCAGACCTATAGCTAAAGAAGAAAGCTAATCCTTTTCTTGTAGGAATAAAGAAAATGGAAAGAAATTCAGAAAGAGTTGTAAAACTCACTGCAGAGAAAAAAAAAGTAATGGAATCTATGAAAAAGGCTATATCTCGTCTTCTAGAAATAGATAATGAGATTAGTCAAATTTCAATGAATTATGCACAGACGCTTCTGCTTCAAAAGGAATCTAAGGAAGAAAGTACTAGTTCTCAAAAAATGATTGTTCTTGGTACTACAGCCAAGAAAAAACTAGAGCAAGAAATTTTGAGAAATATGATGATCAGACGTTTATTCAGTATTTGGACAGTCCTGAATCATCACAGGAAGTAAATTCGAGAAATTTGGGAGCATCTCCAATTGGAAATATTAATTCTCGATTGATAACTCCTAGAGATATTTCATTATCATCTCAGCAATGGAATGATGATGAGAGATCTCAATTAAATAATACAGAAATTCAGAAGCAATGGGAAGCAGACTTTTTTAAAGCTCTGCAATACTTAGCAAATGTTACAAATGCAGTCGGAATTAGCACTATTCTGATCAACAACACATACAACAAAGCAATTATTAGAAAAAGAATAGATCCAAGAACAGTTCAAAAACTTTATCGTTTTGGACTAATTCACATCATTTATCCAGGAGAAAATCTTGAAGAAATACAACAACTTCCAGCAACAATCAAGTCTAAGATTGAGATATTTAATGGAATTACAAAATTGAATAAAATTTATGTTCGTATTTTTAGCATTATTCCTGAATGGGATGATGATAAGAATGTTGAAATTCCTACAGAAACTTTCATTAGGATGGGTACTACTAGACAAAAACTCATTCCAGATGAACAGAAAACTTTCAATTTACATCCATTAATTCTCAAGAATATCCCAAAAATGAAGATGAAGACTATTGAAGCAAATATTTGTGGACTAAGAGAAATATTAACAGATAATAAAAAATATTATACTATTTTTCAAGATAATATTTTGGTTACCAATCCAGCTACAGAATGGCACCAGAAATATCTTCTTGAAGGATATCTCGACACAATAATTGAAGGCAGCTTACCAATGGCAGAAACAACCAAAGAACTTTTTAAAAAGCAGATAAAAAAAGAATCTCTAGCCGAAAGCAAAAGCACGAGACAAAGCTTAGTGGAACTGGACCCCCTCTGAAGAAAATCAAGAAATAATTGAAGAAAGAAGACAAAGATGTAAAACGTAAGCAATGATGTAATAGAGCAATAATTAATTACAATAATGTAGTCCAATAATGAAATAGAGGCAGGGTGCAACCTCTATAAAAACCCATTCATATAATGGTATAAGCACAATTGAAAACTCTAAGCTTAAGTTCTTTCCAAAAAAGCTTTTAGCCTGCTTATCTTTTGTTACTCCTTTTATTCATAAATGAAATTCTAATTTCAGAAATCATTCTTTCTGAGTAACCATAGTACTTAGCAATTTGCAATCCATTAAGAAATATAGAAAATTATTTTCGATATACTAAGAAAGTCAGATCACTCATATACCACAAATCCTCATCAGAAAATTCACATGTCTACAACTTTGTCACTAGCTGAATAGTATTCAGTAGTTTCTCCTTGAAGTTACCAAGCCCGTGTTCAAGTGAAATAGGGCAGAAGGGTACAAGTTTGGAGATGATCAACTTAACCCAGAACGTCAACTGTCCAAGGGTTAACTGTTATCAGAAATCGTTGATAACAGGAATCTAGCAGCATTGAAGGAAGCATAGTGAACCACTGAAGGAGATTTAAAGGTATAACGAAACCCTGGGCTCTGTTAGCTATGGTTATAATTTTCAATTCTATTTCTTATGTTGGATTTTGCATGCTAAGGAACGGGTGGAAAGAAAGAATACTTTTAAACATGAAATTGTTTAAACCTTTTTAGTCTTTATGGAAAAATTAAAACAACAAGTTAGAAATTTACAAACAACTATAAATGACTTATATAGATATAATCATTTAATAAAAGAACAATTAAAACAAGAAGAAAAGTTATATAGATTTATAATAAGATTAAATTTAATCCCTACATATAATATAGAAGAAAGAATAGAAAATCTAAACTATATGCTTAAAGTAAACGACTCCAGAATTCTAATGATAAAAAATAAAGTAAATAGAATTCTTTTAGGATGAATATATTTAATTATCTAAATTCAAAAGATTTAAGTGAAGAAAGAGAAATAAATCAAGTAATTGAGGATATGAATACAGTAAAAGATAATATAAATCTTAATTTTCAACAAAATTTAGATATAATAGGAGCTACAAATTTATAAAATAATACAAAAACTCAAATCATTGATAATTTATTCAAAGATAATTTTGTAAAAACTACTATAATATCTGAAATAATAGAGACTTGTCAAGAAATAAATAGAAATACAAATAATAATTTCAGAAGAAGAAGAAGAAATTAAATATAAGGTATATTGGCTGCAAGATAGACCTGCGGGCTACTGGTTTTCAAAGGATAACTTTGTTATCATGGTCTTTTGCCACGTACCTTAAAAATAAGAATAATAATATAGATAAATCTATAACAATTTAAAATTAAAGTTACTTAAAATTATTTTTAAAATTACTTTTATGAACGATCCGCAACGAATTACGACGATTTATTGGTATCAGAGCCTTATAGAAGTAAAAATAAATTTAACATGTCATATATAGTAAGTTTTGTTATTAAAGAAACTATAGATAAAATGATAAAATTTTTTTATGAAATGACATGAAAAATAAAATATTATAGAGAAAAAATTAAAAAAGCAAGAAATGAATGTACATATATGAAAATAAATAACATTAACGATGATTATAAAATGCCTAGACTACAGGAAATAAAAGAAGAATTAATTGCAGTAAAAAACGAATTAGAAATAGACTTAGATAAAATAAAAAATGATATAAATTTAGTTATTCAAATTATAGAATGAATAAAATATGAATTCTGAATACGAAATTATAAAACAAGAAAAATATATAACAAAATTAATAGAAAGAATAAATTATCTAAAGAAAATAAAAATAAATCAAGACATAATAAAATTATTAATAGACGATCTAAATTTTCTAAACAAAATTTACAAATCTTGAAATATAAATAAATAAAATGGTAAGTATAATAGAAAAATTTGGAGAATATTTAAGTATGTTAAATTTAAATTCTATAGAAAATATAAACGAAATAATAACAGAAATAAATGAACAACTTGAAATTTTATACAATAATGAAAATGAATATCAAGTACAAGAAGATCTACCAGAAAATTTTAAACAAGCTTCTTTACAAGAAATGCATAGAAAAAAAATTAATTGTAAAAATTAGAATAACATTAATAACAATTAGAAATGATCTTAGAAGGCAATAAAGATAAAGAAAAGTTTAATGGACTAAAAAGAAAGTTTGTCAAAGATAAAGTCTTTTGTCTTTAACAAAAAAGGTATATTTAAAAACGAAACTTTAAAATTGGATATAAATAAAAAGATTTTTAAAAAAAATGACCTGTGAACCCTAACGAGATCTTTTAAGATTTGAATTACGTATGGGTTGTCAAGCCTATGGCAATTCCATTTTAGGCAATTCATGACGAGACCTGATTCACAAATCCACCAAGTTCAAAGTTTGAGTTGTAATGGGTTGGGATTGGTTGGGGCCCAACTGAATTAATGGATTTTCCTTCATTAAAACCCAATCTCATTCTTCCTTTGCACAAGTTTCCGGCTGTATTGGGATTCTAGTTCCGGTCCACCACCATGGCATCCGCCTCCCCATCATGTAGATTTCGGCCTGTATTTCTCAATTGAGGTTCACCTATTTGACGATAAGAGCATCTAGATCCTGCTCTTAGGCTGATATCAATTTTTTTGATAGCTGAAGCATTTGGAGAAGCTAATGCAGCTTACAATAACCATTTGAATGACCAATTTTTCCACACATAAAGCAAAATGTGGGCAATCTTTCGTATTTAAAATCAACATAGAACCAATCTCCAGTTGCTCTTTTCAGCTTCATATTCCGTTCGAGTGATTTTCTGACATCTAATGAGACTCTGATTCGCATTTTGGATTGCCAAACCTTAGCGAAGTTGTTAGGGTCGGATTCAATAAACTTTCTAATGTAATTACCAACAGATTCACCCACACATTCTGACAAGAATCTAATGGGCATGTTTAAAACCTGTACCCATATACCGACCTCAAATAGAGGGATGTTTGAAGATTGCATATTCTCGCAAACTTGACGAAATAGTAACAGTTGATTATCAAAAGTCTAGGAACTATCATTGATAACCCGTTTCATATCTAACTCATGAAAAAATTGAAATAAGTATATAAATCTGGTCCAACTTCAGTGATGCTCACTCCCTGCACTGGTCTCCAGATTGAAGCAAGAGTTTGCTTCATTGCATTACAGTTGATAACTCTATTAGATGGAAATCGGCCTACCAAGGACCATTGGGTTTCTGTTGGGACTGAGGTTTCAATATTTGAGCCTAGCACAAGCCCTGCATCTTCATCCTCCTCCTCCAGTGTAAGGTGCGCAGTGGGTGTATCCAGATTGGTTGAATTCGAGGAGTTCATATTCTTTAAAAAAAATAACGGCACAATCAGCTTACTACTACTTGTTAATCAACAAGATAAAAACTCATTAGAGAACGAGACAGAGAGAAAAACTCATCGGAAGATGAGACTAGATATTTTTTTTCGCACATCACTGGTTGAAAGTGCTAAAATTGACCAAAATTACCCTCGCACCCCTGCTCAAGAAGGGTACTTCTGTCATCATGTCGATCTCAACTAGGCGGGAAAATTGAGTGTAAAAGAGAGAGAGAGAGAACACCACATACCTTTGTCCGTTTCCCAACACGAGAACTGCTCGGAATCCTCACATCCTCCAAAACCTACCACTATCATTGGCGATGATCAATGTCTTAAATGTGGCGGAGAAGCCGTCTGTGGCGAAATCCGTGGCGACTATACTCTCCAGGAACCAGCAACATGGTCTGAGAGTTAGAGAGGGACGATCCCGCTACAACAAGATTTTCGAGTTCAATTATGTGATTAACGGGCAGCCATGCCACATGCTTGTAACCTCCGTAACTGGTCATCTCATGGAGCTCGACTTCGAAGATCGTTTTCGCAAATGGCATTCTTGTGACCCTGCTGATCTATACCAGGCCCCCGTCCGCAAATACGTGCCCGAGGTCTCTCTCTCTCCCTACATATATATAAATTTGGAAACTGGAATTAAGCTTTATCTTTTCTGTTCAATGGTGGCTCCATTAGTAACACGACCGAAATGATTGACTTGTATGTCTCCTGTGTAAAAAAATCTGAAACAGCTATGCAATTTCTTTTTCAGCTGCTTTTCTTCTTATTCTTCTTCTTCTTTAAATTTCGTTAAGAGATTATATATACTAGCATATTAATCCACTATTTCAATCATGAGTTGGGATAACTCAATCATCTTTAGTTTTCTATTTATTTTACATTTCTCTTCATTTATCCTTGTAAATCTGTATTCCGCAAGAATTATTATTGCATAATTATTTTATGATTTTTAAAATAGTTAGTATTATCTTCTAATCAGTGGATGTCATAATAAATTACATGGTCCCAACGATAAAATTTTCGAATATCATCACTGTCCAAGTTCGATGCACATGAAAAATTCTGCATCTAAATGCATATGAACAATTTATGATTCCAATAGATGAGGTGACTACCATATTCAATTTGCTGGTTGGTTGAACTTGAAGCATTCCATGGCTCTTTGGCATTTGCATGGATCGCTTACTGAACTATCTCTTCAACTGGTTTTTGGGTAGGACAAGAAGGATATTAAAAGAACATTGGAAGAAGAAGCAAGAAAATGTCAATGGCTTGTTCTGTGGCTTGATTGTGATAGAGAAGGAGAAAACATTGCATTTGAAGTGATGGATGTCTGTGGAGCAGCAAATTGCTATCTTACCATTAGGAGAGCTCGGTTCTCTGCATTAATTGACAGGTTTTGAACCAATGTCCTTGCTTTTTTGACTTATTGTTCTGGAATCATGATTCTGATGTTTGATTGGCAAATTCCAGGGAAATTCATGAAGCAGTCCAAAATCTTGTTTCTCCTAATCAGTGGTTTGCTGATGCTGTAGATGCTAGGCAAGTAAGTATTTTTCCCTACCTGCTCACATGCCTTCAATTTTTTTTATACTCAATATTGTACTAACTGAGGTCATAGAGATTTCCTTGTTCACTGATTTGCTAGGTCCTCATTCTAGGCTCCCTTTATCAAATTAAGAATTTTGCAGAACTGCCTTAATTATTTATCTGCTTGTCTTCTCCTTCTAGAAAGTAAATTGTAAATATGTTGCAGGAAATGGATCTTCGCATAGGTGCTTCTTTCACTAGGTTCCAGACCATGCTTTTAAGAGACAAGTTTGTTATTGATTCTGCTCAAGATGATAGAAATCTTGTTCTAAGTTATGGACCTTGTCAGGTATGATTCATCTCGACAATATAAAGCATGCAAAATATAAAATTATATATCAGTCTGCATTCTGACTTGTCTTGAAGTTCAATATAGGCAAAAATGAACTTTGTGGTCATATTAGCCCATGACTTTGATTTTATGGTCAATTTAGTAAAATTTTGGCAAATTAATATAATTGTTTTGGTCAATGCCAAGTTTAACTTAAATGAAATAGACCAAATTTGCAAATATGCCCTTAATGATTGATAAAAAGTGCCTTTTATCCCCCTAATATTTCAATTGGTGCAATATTACCCTCCATATTTTAAAATTAAGAGAAATTTGCCCCTTTTTTAACAATCTTTTGACACGTACCACTTGAACAAGCAAACAAATGACGCAAGAAGGGAAAATTTATCTTTTAACAATCTTTTGATATGTGCCACTTGAACAAGTAGACAAATGGCACAAGAGGCATAAGAGGGGAAAATTTCTCTCAATTTTAAAATATGAAGGGTAATATTGCACCAACTGGAATATTAATGGTAAAATTGTCCTTTTTGTCAAATGTTAGGGACAAATTTTCCCCTTAAGCCAATGAAATAATATAAATTATTATAACTATTTTGCATAAACTTTCACAAAGAGTTAGTTATTTTATCCTTGATATGTTCATGACTAAGTTGGCTACAAAATAAAGTTGCCAGCTGATATGGCCATAAAGATAATTTTGACTTAAATTGGATTTTGTAGAAGTGAGTAGGAGGTAATGATTTGATACTAACCTAAAACATAACTGCATTGAATTTGAACTTGAGTTTTGTGCTATCAATTTATTATTCTATTTCCTTTGTAATTGCAGTTCCCTACGTTGGGGTTTATTGTGGAGAGGTATTGGGAAATACAATCACATGAACCAGAAGAATTTTGGACAATTAACTGTTCTCACAGATTGGATGAAGGCATTGCTACTTTCAGTTGGATGTAATCTCTGAAGGCTTGGTGCATTCATTATCTTTTGAGTTGCAGAAATCATAGGCTAAACATTCACTATTATTTTGATTTGCAGGCGTGGACATCTTTTTGACTATACTTCTGCTGTTGTAATTTATGAAATGTGTGTTCAGGAACCAACTGCCACCGTAAGTCAGAGACATCATATGCTTGTTTCATTTTGATTTTGAAGTAATAATTTCTTGTGATATAATGTTTGACATTTTTAATTCTTGATCAGGTGACGAAAGTTCAGCAGCAAGAGAAAAGAAAGTATCCTCCACATCCTTTGAGTACGATTGAGCTTGAAAAACGTGCTTCACGATATTTTCGGATGAGTTCTGAACACACCATGAAGGTAAACTCTTTGGATGTTGTACTTTTTCTGAGCATAAACAGACTTATATGCTTTATCAAACTGCATTTGGACTTACTAGCTTGTATATATATTCATGATTCTTTCAAGAAATCTTATTCTTGCTATAGAAGCAGGCTAAAGAAAAGGAACCTAATGCGATCATGATCGATAGTGCACTGCAATGCTAAGTTGCTTCAAATACATTGCATGTACTTTCTGTTTAGGGAAAATTTAAGTAAATGCAAACATACATATATGCATATATGTGCGTGTAAACACTCACATACATAGAGACATATATACATGTATTACAGTTTCTCTGTCATCCTTCCTCAAATTTCTTGTCAAAATTTTGCTTCATGATTACATTACTCATAGCCCCTTTGCTATCACCCTTTCTTGCATAATACTAATATAATATATTTGATGAATTTTAAATGTCTATTTTCATTGACAAGATTTTATGAACTAAATTTTTGATGGTGGCCAAAGGCTCCATTCTTTCTTTTGTATATAGATCTAAGATGTTGTAGGCTTTGACATTCAACTAGTAATTTGTGAAGACTAGAAACAAGTAATTTTTTAGTAATTTGCTAATTTTCTAATTTACATCTTAGAATAGAAATTGAATAACAAAAGAATTAGTATGATTAGGTACAATTATAAAGGAAAATAATACTTTATATTTAAATTTATTTAAATTGTGTTGGCCTCTAGAATGCCATCTTCACTGATATCTGTGCAAATAATCCTTAATACACTGCTTCACTGCATATTTAATTTTTAAAAACCTATCAGTGTATGTCAATGAGAGTTTAAAACTTGTAATTCTGCAATTCTTACTCAATGTTCAAGTTAATTATACCTTTAACAGGGGCAGCTTCTTGAAAAAACTCATTTCAAGGCTATCTTTTGACATTTTAAATTACAGCATGTCAACTTGAGGAACTAGAGTTTCCATCCTCAATAATATTGTTTCATGGGGCAGATGCTTTATTTTGGACTATGGAACCTTTGATGAGTGTAATTTATTTTGGACTGTGGAACCTTTAATTAGTGTTGTCCTACTTAATTAAAATGCCAGTAGAAAATCTCATAATGAAATAAGGCTACAAGATAACCTGTATATAACAACGTTAAACAATTGGGCAGTAAAGAACCATAAAAAGAACTAACTTTTATACTTAGTTAATAATGATATCAAATTAACAAAAATTTCCATTTACCTGTATATCAATTAAAGAAGGTGATGATCTGTTACACCATTTGGACTTGACTACAAGAAAGGACAAAATTAAGCATGACTTAATAACTATAGTCAACACCAAGCTGGCTAAATATCTGAATAAAAAAAGAATCTTGAATATCCTTAATATTAAGTAATAAAAATTTTCTGGAAATATTAATTGTGGAGCACAAAATTCTTTTGAGTTTTCCAAAGTTTTAAGATTGATGTTTGTTTTTGTTTTGTATTCTATTATCCATAATGTTTTTTTTTTTTTATTTATCAAAACATGTTATGCTTTGTGACTTATTTTGCAAAACCCATGTTAGTGAGTTTCATGAAAATGACCTTTGGAGTATTTCTATTTTTCTTATAGCTATTTTAAAATAGAAATATAAAAAATGGTGAAATTTGTTCGGCACACACCTTATGCTACTGACTTGAATTTTTCATGTATCATGGAATCAAGTCTACTAAATGAGTTGAACCCAAAATTAAATATGAAATAAATGAGATTAAAAGAACAAGTAGGTAAGGACATTAAAAAAAAAATGAAAAGTGATATCAAAGTACAAAAATTTTCATTAACCTGTAAATATTTTTAAGTAGGTAATGACTAGCTGCACTATTTGGAACCTAAATACAAGAAATTATAAGAATAAGCATGGCCTTAATAATCATCCTTTCTGAACCATGGCACTCTCAATTTCTTGAAGAAGGAAATGGACAAGATGATACCGAGTTTACAAACAACAAATCAATATGAAGGGGAAAAAATCGTAAATATGACAATTTAAGAATGTACAAACATTATTATTTTAAGTCTTAGTTTTATAGATAATGATGATATTGTCACTTGTTAGGTTTAATTCCAACAAAAGATGGATTGAATAATAAATTTTGGGTTGAATTCCAGAGTAGAGATTAAGAGTAGAGTTGTGATAGAAAGAAGTAGAAGATTAGAACGGGAGAGAGCAGAAAAGAGAGAGAGAGAAGAAGAGAGAAAGAGAAAATCAGGAAAAATGCCTTTTCTGATTCGGTAATGATTAGTGGTCCCAAAGGACCAGTACAAATAGGCATAAGCAAAGCATGAGCAAACAAACTTCTGCTGAGGTGCAAAAATAGCCAAAATGGCGTGTTCACCAAAAAGAAAAACTTAAGTAATTCTGAAAATCTCTTCTAACAGCCAATAACTAACTTAACTAACTTAGGGCAAATTTACACCTTTACCCTCCGGTTATACCTAACAATACCCTCCCCTTTTGCACATTCTTGTTCCCAAGAATGATAAAATTCTGGAAATTGTTGTTGGATGAAGGCACGGTTTTCCCATGTGGCATCTATAGTTGGAAGGTGCTGCCATTTGATGAGGAGTTGTTGAATGTGGGAGTCATTAATCAGAGCTGTTCTTGTGTTAAGGACCTTTTCTGGTAGAATAACAAACTCAGACTCAGTGTGGGGAGGGAGAGTGACCTGGACTGGATGATTAGGTTCCACCCTATTCTTGAGCAGGGAGACGTGGAAGACAGGGTGGATTTTGCAGTTGGGAGGGAGTTCCAACTTGTAAGCTACCTTCCCGACTCTTTGTAGCACCCGGAATGGCCCATAGTATCTAGCAGCAAACTTAAGAGACCTTCTTAAGGTTAGGGTAGTCTGTCTATAGGGCTGAATTTTAAGATAAACCCAGTCACCTACAGCGAATTCCCGCTCCGTTCTCCCCCTGTCAGCATATTGCTTCATCTTATTCTGAGAGTGTGCCAAACGGTCCCTGAGATAGGTTGTCAAAGAGTCTCTTGCTTGTAGGAAGTCCTCCACTGTTGCTACTGAACTGGTTTCGATTGGCAGATTTGGTAAATTAGGGGCGTAGCCATAAACAGCCTGGAAAGGAGTCATGTTGATTGTTGAATGGTAACTGGTATTGTACCAGTACTCTGCCAGGCTAAGCCATCTGAACCAGTGGGTGGGGTGGTGGAAAGTCATGCATCGTAAGTAGGTTTCAAGGCACCGATTCAGCCTTTCTGTTTGGCCATCGGTTTGGGGGTGGTAGGCTGAACTAAAAAGCAATTTGGTGCCTAGAAGCTTCATCAGCTCTCTCCAAAATCCCCCTGTAAAAACCTTGTCCCGATCCGTAACAATTGAGTTAGGCATCCCATGTAGCTTAAAAATCTGATCCAGGAATAGTTGAGCAACTTTAGCAGCAGTGAAGGGGTGTTTGAGGGCAAGAAAGTGGCCCATTTTGGAAAATCTGTCAACTACTACTAGGATAGTATCCCTGCCAGCCGATTTAGGAAGCTTCTCAATGAAATCCACGGAGATATCTCTCCAAATGTGGGAAGGTACTGGTAGGGGTTGAAGAAGTCCCGGGTATGCCACCGATTCCGACTTGCATCTCTTGCAAACATCACATTGTGCTATCCATTTTACTACCTCCCTCTGCATGCCAGGCCAGTAAAAAGTTTGCTACAGCCTTTGGAGTGTGCCCCTAACTCCCGAGTGGCCACCTATGGGAGAATCATGGCAAGTGGCAAGAAGCTGCTGCCTTAGGGGGGTTGAACAGCCAATATACAGTCGGCCCTTGTACTTAACCAGGCCCTTGGAGAGAGAGTAATTAGGAAGATTCTGGGGTGTGATAGATAAGGTGGTAATCAGCCCTTGAAGAACGTCATCTCCTTCATAAGAATTGATAACTTCGGTTAGCCAACTTGGGGTGTATGTAGAGAGAGTGAGGTGATGTATGGAAGCCCCTTCATGTTGTCTAGACAGGGCGTCGGCCACTCTATTCTCAGTCCCTTTTTTGTAGTGGATGGTGTAGTCCAAACCGAGCAACTTAGAGATCCCCTTCTGCTGGATGTAGTTATGTAGCCGCTGCTCCAGTAGGTGTTTTATGCTTTCATGGTCAGTTTTGATGATGAAACTAGACCCTTCCAAATAATGCTTCCATTTTGTCACAGCTAGTATGATGGCCATTAACTCCCTCTCATAGGCAGACAATTGCTGGTTTCGAGGACTCAATGGCTTGGATATATAGGCTAAGGGTCTTCCCTTTTGCATTAGAACAGCCCCCAAGCCAGTGTTACTAGCATCACACTCTAAAACAAAAGGCTCCTTAAAGTCAGGTAGTGCTAGCAGTAGTGCTTGGGTCATGAGCTTCTTTAGTTCTTCAAATGCTGTTTGGGCAGCAGAGGTCCAAAGGAATTGATCCTTTTTAAGTAAATCAGTGAGGGGTTTGCAAATGATCCTATATCCAGCAATAAATCTTCTGTAGTAACCCGTTAATCCCAAGAATCCCCTTAAGGACTTCAGGTTTTTAGGAGTAGGCCATTGAAGCATGGCTGTAACCTTGCTAGGGTCAGTCGAGATTCCCTTAGAAGATATCACATGCCCCAAGTAATTCACCTTGTCTCTGCCAAATTCACACTTGGACTCCTTAGCAAATAGCTGATGTTCCTGCAGCTTCTTGAAGACTAGCTGTAAGTGCTTGAGATGGAGCTCCAAGGAGGGACTGTAGACTAGGATATCATCAAAGAAAAACAACACAAACTTCCTGAGATAAGGCTGGAAGATGTGGTTCATGAGTGACTGGAAGGTTGCCGGGGCATTGGTTAGGCCAAAGGGCATAACCCGAAATTCATAATGCCCTGAGTGAGTCTTAAAGGCAGTCTTGAATGTATCCCCCCTCCACATTCTGATTTGGTGGTAACCGGACCTCAAATCTATCTTGGAGAAATAGGCTGCCCCATGTAGTTCATCTAGGAGATCCTCTATGATTGGAATAGGAAACTTGTCTTTGATGGTATGCTGGTTGAGCTCTCTATAGTCAACACAAAATCTCCAAGTACCATCCTTCTTCTTGACCAACAAAACAGGAGAGGCATAGGGGCTAGTGCTAGGTTGGATGATGTTGTTCTCCAACATTTCGGCCACCGGTCTTTCAATTTCAGATTTCTTTTGGTGTGAATACCTGTAGGGTTTGATATTCACTGGTTCAGTGTTAGGTTTGAGTGGGATTTTGTGGTCATGTGATCTAGGAGGGGGTAAGGATGTGGGCACTTGGAAAATAGCTTGGTGTTGCTTCAACAACCTTGAAACTTCAGTAGGAATGGCACTCTCTTCCGACTGCACCTCCTCCTTAATTTCAGGCTTTAAGCTGATGAGAAACAGCTTAGTAGTGAGACCCTTCCAGCCTTGTTGCACTGCCTTAGTGAGACTTTTGGCTGTAATCGCCTTGAGGGACAATTGTTCGGTCATTCCTTTAATTCTGAAGGGTCTGCCATCCTTCTTGATGGTTAGTTCATTGGCATCATAGTCAAGAGTTACTGGAGAGTGACACTTCATCCAATCGGACCCTAGTATGATGTCATACTCTCCTAGTTCCAATGGCCTCATATCAAACTCGAACTTGCTGCCTTGCATTAACCAGCTCACCCTGTTGCATTTGACTGCCACCGTGACCCTTCTTCCATCTGCCACCGTGACAGTAGCAAGAGGCACTGTGGTGAAGGAGAGTTTGAGACTTTTAGCCATCTTAGAGTCCACAAAGCAGTGAGTACTTCCACTGTCAATTAGGATCATCACAGGCTTTCCATTGAGCTGCCATTTAACCTTAATTGTGTAATCATTGAGTCCCCCTTCAAGAGCATTCAAGGACAGTGCTATATGCTCTTCGGAATGCTCCTCCACTATAGGCGGTTCTTCCTCTTCAACTTCCTGCCAATCCTCATCTCCAGAATCATCCCCTTCAGTGACTTGTACTGCCCTCAATCCTCTCGGATTGCACTGATGACCTAGTCTATACCTGTCCCCGCATTTGTAGCAGGATCCTGGGGTTCTATTCATGTTGGAGGGGTTGGTTTTAGGCTGGTTATACTGGGTGATAGTAGTGTTGGGCTTATGTTCTTGGGGAGTTCTTGGGTTAGTAGATGGTGGGGGTTGATTGTGTGGTCTAGGTGTGGACATGTTTGGAGGAAAATTTCAGCCGAAGGAAGTTTGGCTGTTTGGGTTCCATGTTTGGGTAGAGGGTTTGTAGGAATGTTTAGGTTTGAGGGCCTCCAAATGAGACTCTTGCAGCTTGGCTTGTTCAATGTCAGTGTAAAGGCTGGGTGGTTTGAACATCTTAACAAAAGATCTTATCTCATCCTTAAGGCCCCCAATGAAGCTGTAGACATAGTAGTTTTCAGGCTGGTTGGGGTATAACCTCTCCATTTTGAGCTTAAGGAGCTCAAATTTGTCCAAATACTCATCAACTGAGGTGTTTTGTCTGAGCCTCTGCATTTCTTCCACCATATTATCTTCTCCAATCTCCTTGAACCTCTTAGCAATTGCTTCAGCAAATTCTTCCCAGTCTACTGCTCCCCTTTGTCTACTCCAATTCTGGTACCATGTTTCTTCCCTTCCTTGTAGATAAAGGCTAACCAATTCCACCTGCCTCTCGGGTGTAACTTCATACACAAGAAAATACTTCCTACACTTAGAGATCCAGCTCTGGACATCAGTCCCTTCAAAGCTATGTAAATCCAGCTTTAGTAGTAATTTATTATAATACGTTTTCCCTTGGCACACTTCCTCTACTCCTTCTCTTTCATGAGGAGTAAGCAATAACCCCCTTCCGTTCCTAACATCTGAAGTGAAGTTAATAGTGTCCTTACCTCTGTTAGCAGAAGAAAATGGAGTGCTACTGCTGGATGCCGGTGCTGGAGCTTGGCCTTGGATTAGCTGAGCCAAGTAGGCCACCGATTTTTGGTTTTTCAGCGTGAGCTCTTCATATTGGCTTTGGTTCTTCCTTTGCTCTGCCTTTATACTGGTTTGATCCAGCATCATCTCTTGTAGCTTAGATTCCAAGGAACTGAATCTGGTCTCCATTTGTTCTTCAAACCTGGAACTCAAAAACCGAAGTTGCTCTTCAAGCTCCCCCATAGACACCATCGATTCCTCAGTCTCCTTGTTTCTCTTAGCTGCTGTGTTCTTCGCCATCTAACCCAGAGATAGTGGCTGCTCTGATACCAGTTTGTTAGGTTTAATTCCAACAAAAGATGGATTGAATAATAAATTCTGGGTTGAATTCCAGAGTAGAGATTAAGAGTAGAGTTGTGATAGAAAGAAGTAGAAGATTAGAACGGGAGAGAGCAGAAAAGAGAGAGAGAGAAGAAGAGAGAAAGAGAAAATCAAGAGAAATGCCTTTTCTGATTCGGTAATGATTAGTGGTCCCAAAGGACTAGTACAAATAGACATAAGCAAAGCATGAGTAAACAAACTTCTGCTGAGGTGCAAAAACAGCCAAAATGGCGTGTGCACCAAAAAGAAAAACTTAAGTAATTCTGAAAATCTCTTCTAACAGCCATAACTAACTTAGGGCAAATTTACACCTTTACCCTCCAGTTATACCTAACATCACTTAAATTTTTTGCCTGCATACATTGACATTAACTCTTTTTTTTTTTTATGAATAAACAAATATTGAATGCCATTTTTGTCTGAAAACAATTTACCCTGATTGGTACTTTTATACAATAGGATATTGACGCATTTGTATGTATTTGAACTTTTGACTATATTTGGTGTTCCTTACTTTATTTTCTTGTTGTTTATAGGTGGCAGAAGATCTATACCAATCTGGTTTCATTAGTTATCCACGCACAGAGACAGATAGTTTCTCTAGCAGGACTGATTTGCATGTTGGTAACTTGGCTTTTTCCATAATTTTTAGTTGAATTTATAATTCCTTTTTATTAATCATGCCTCAAAGAAACTAAATGTTGGAAAACCATTATTGAAAGACAAGAAGCAAATGAAACAAAAAATATTTACTTAGTATTCAAAATAAATGAAAAATTGAGAGGATGCATGCCCTACTGTGACATATATGTATGGATAAGGTTTCTAGTGCTTGGGGCTTCTCTTGGGTCTTAAGGATTATTTGATGTGCATAGCCAAAGTTCTACAGAAGCTTCCCATGAAATATAATATGCACTTCCTTGAAGTTTAATAGTGGTGATTGTGGGAGAACCAGGTATGGATGAGGAGAGAGGTTTTCAAACATGTTTAGAGTACGATAACTAAGAAATACCTGGTAAATCAAGAAAAACGAATGCAAAGCACACCTCAAAAGGCTAGAACCATCAGGCTTGTCTTGAGTATGAAGAGAAGGATCAGCAACAGCAGAAGATTGTGATGCTGGAAAAACTGATTGCTGTGTCGCTGGAAATTTCCCTCTCCTCCATGCGCTGGCATGTGAGGATGATGTAAGTTGAATCAATCTGTGTGTAAGCTTCACTTGCTAGGTTCTGGGAACGGATGATTTTAAGGTTCTGCTTCTTTCTATGCCAGCAGTGACAAAGAATGGGGCTTGGGTGATGGGTGCAAGAGAGAACAGAGAAGAATGGTGAAAAAGTGAAAGAACACAAGCTCTGGTACCATGATAAGAGAGAAACAGAAAAGGAGGAAGATTTCTGTAAATGGTGTGCTTGTTATTCCTTCAAGAATGTAGGGGTATATATACATAGTTGTATAACTTAATAAGGGAACTGCAGCTAATGCACAGTAATGGTACAGTCATGTCATCACACAATCACTGCAAACATAATCCCTTAAATCGTAGCGATCAGTGCATTCAACAGCTAGCATTCTAATCGATATAATATTTTTTGTCTCTTTAGTGTTCATTAATTTCTAACTTATTACCTCTGAATTTCTTCCAAAATGATCATATTGTGATCATTACATTTATACTTTACTAATATTGTAGCTTCAGGTTCAAAGATGTGGCTTGGATGAATTGTTCTCTTAATTTGATGCAGACTATTGTGCGGGAACAGCAGGAACATCCTATATGGGGTCAATATGCTGAAAGACTGTTAGATCCTGGAGCAGGGTTGTGGAGAAATCCTAGCAATGGCGGACATGATGACAAGGCCCATCCTCCCATTCACCCAACAAAGTTTTCGGCTGGTGAATCTGGGTGGAGTCAAGATCATCATGTAAGTATATTTCTTGTTGTCCCTCTTGAATATGTATCCCATCCATATTTTCCAAGGAACTCCTTGGATCAAAATTTGGGATGATGGGCTGTGTTTTTGAATTTATGCTTTTATTGTTTGCAGAGAGTGTATGAGTTGGTTGTTCGTCATTTTCTGGCATGTGTTTCACAACCAGCTATAGGTGCTGAAACTACTGTTGAAATTGATATTGCTGGTGAACAGTTCTCTGCATCTGGGAGGGTGATATTACATGTGGGTATCTTGTATTATTCTCAAACACTTTTGGAATAAATATATGTTTACCACTTTTTATTTGAGAATTTAACAGTTGGCATTTATCTGAATAATGTACTATTAACTAGGTCAAGAATTTAGGACATTATTTTTTCTTATTCATGTTTAGTTCTTTAGGGAGAGAGAGAGAGAAGAGGGGTTGTTGGTTAATGTATTTAGTTAGATAATAGATTGTAATTAAGGGTAGAATAGTAATTTTTCTTTTACTACTTGTATACCTATAAATATATCCTTGTATCATTATTTAGGTTAATTTCGAGATAATAGAAATCTTTGAGTTCACAAAATCTTCATGGTATCAGAGCTATTGCCGTTTCGAAGGTCGAGTTAACTCCCTTCCGCAGTTGGTTATTTTTCCGGTAACCCTTCTTTTTTGGCGAGTCTAGGAGGTCGTGTTTCAGCCCTCCTCTTTCGACACCGCCCCCATAGGAAGATAGATCGGGTCAAGTTCGGCCTGTATCCAGAATTCCGGCGCCGTCAGAAGCCGCGAGTGAGCACACGCGCCGTCGTCAGTTTCTGTCCACTCTCCACGAGCCGGAGTGTGAGGCGCGTGACTCTACCTCCGGCCACTTTTTTGCTGCCATTTTTCTTCCGACCTGCTCGCCGCCCTTTTTCGCCTCCAACCCACTAATCTCCGGTGACTTCCGACCACCTCGGTTTTTGGGTCACGCGTGAACAGGTTCTGTTTTTCCTGGGTTTCTTTTTCCTGCTGTTTTTTTATCCTTCTTTTGGCTTGTTCATTATGTCAAATATTAAGGATGATCATAAGGAAGTTGAGAAACATTATTCCATTAATGACAATCCCTATTCTCAAATTAGCCCAGTTAAACTTAAGGGAAGCAGTACTTATTTAGCCTGGTCTAGATCGTGCTTATTGTAGATCAAGGCTAGAAGGCTGCAGGCCTATATCGATGGAAGTAAAAAACCACCATCTGTCACAGATCCTAATTTTAATCAATGGGACTCAGATAATTCACTGGTTATGTCTTAGCTCCTAAATTCTATGCATCCTAAGATCTCTAGACAGTATTTATTGCTTGACACTGCAGAGAAGATATGGAAAGCTTCAAAAATCACTTACTCTCGAAAGGGAAATGATGCTCATATCTTTGAACTCAGGAACAAAGTTCATGGTACAAAACAAGGTGAGCTTACTGTTTCAGATTATTTCTTTGAATTGGGTAGTTTATGGCAGGAACTGGATTATTATCAGGATTTTCAAGCAAAATGTGTTGATGATGCGGTGCTGATTCAAAAGATGATTGAAAAGGAGAGGGTTTATGATTTTTTGGCTGGTTTAAATCCTGAATTTGATCAAGTGCGAGTTCAAGTTATTGGCAGAACTCTTTTTCCTTCATTTGAGGAGGCACATTCTTTAATTCAGCAGGAAGAGACAAGGAGAGGTGTTATGCTTTATACTGCACCTATTGACAAGTCGGGTTTGACTGCCCATACCTCACTTGAGCAACCAAAAGGGATTCTTTCTGATAAAGATCATTTGCTCTGTGATTACTGTGGTAAGCCAAGGCACACTAAAGAGACTTGCTGGAAGTTGCATGGGAGACCTAGTAGGGGCCGTGGGGGAAAATGAGTTAATCCAACAAGGGCTCAAGCACATGTGTTAGAAACAGTAGAATCATCTAAGGAGTCGGCTTCAGTTGAGAGTCTCTCCTCTAATGAGATTTTGCATTTCAGGCGTCTTCTGTCTCAACTTACTCCTTTCTCCAGTGCTACCTCTAATTTGGTCAAGTCAGGTACTACTTTCTCTCATCATAATTCATGGATTATTGATTCTGGTGCGAATAGACATATGACAGGCATTTCAAAAGGTTTTTTTAACTACTCTCCTTATTTAAAAAGGGATAGTATCAGGGTGGCTGATAGGTCATTAACCCCTATTTCTGGGACATGTTCTGTTGTTTGTACTCCTAATATTAAATTATTTTCTGTTCTTCATGTTCCTCAATTCCCTGTCAATCTTTTATCTGTCAGTGCTATCACTAAAACTCTTAACTGTAAGGTTGAATTTTTTCCTGATTTTTGTATTCTTCAGGATCTTCAAACAGGGAAGAGGATTGGCAGTGGTAGAGAGCATGATGGCTTATATATGCTGGAAGACAGTCAAGAGTTGGCTCTTTTTGGGGGGTATCAGGATGTCAACCAGGAGATCATTCAGTGGCATAGGCGATTAGGACACCCGTCATTTTTTGTTTTAGAAAAACTATATCCTAGTTTATTTGCTAGAACTCGATTTGATTCTTTATATTGTGATGCTTGTGAGTATGCTAAACATACTAAAAACTCTTATCCTTTGAGTAATAATAAAGCTAGTGAGCCATTTATGATTGTTCATTCTTATGTTTGGGGGCCTACACAAATTGCCTCTTTGTCTGGAAATCGATGGTTTGTTACTTTCATTGATTGTTGCACTAGAATGACTTGGGTGTATTTGATTAAGGCAAAGAGTGATGTTTTCTCTTGTTTTCAACTTTTCCATAAAATGGTTGACACCCAATTTGATGCTAAAATAAAAGTTTTGCGGTCAGATAATGGGACAGAATATATGGATAGTAGGTTTGGTACTTATTTGGAGTCTCATGGGATTATTCACCAAACTAGTTGTCCTTATACTAGTTCTCAAAATGGTGTAGCTGAAAGAAAAAATAGGCATTTATTAGAAGTTGCTAGATCACTTATGTTTACTATGCATGTTCCAAAGTCATATTGGGGGGATGCTGTACTAGCGGCTGCTTATCTTATTAATCGAATTTCTCTCAAAGCTCTTAACTTTAGAACTCCTGTAGAAGCCTTAACAGGGAAAACTGGCTATACTGTTCCACCAAAGATTTTTGGATGTGTTTGCTTTGTTCATACTAGGAATGTTGGGAAATTAGATCCGAGAGCACTGAGATGTGTGTTCGTTGGATATTCTCCAACTCAAAAGGGATATAAGTGTTATCATCCTCAATCTAGGAAATTCTATATGAGTATGGATGTTACCTTTCGGGAGTCTGAACCTTATTTTGGCAGTATCAAATCACCTCTTCAGGGGGAGAATAGTGAAGAAGTGGTGATGAATGTACCTGTGCTACCTCAGGATCTAGTTCAAAGAAAAAACGAAGAGATTGTTATTCAGGAGCAGAATGTTGATGTTCAGGGGGAGGAGAATGAGAATGTTGTTGGTGTTGGTGGTCGTTTAGATAGACCTGACTTATTGAGATACTCGAGGAAGAATAGGTCTGAAGAAGCCATCATGCATTCTACACTGCCAGAATCCTCGGGTGAGTCACTTCTTGATTCTGATTTATCTCTTGATTCTGATTTAAATTTGCCTATTGCTCAAAGGAAAGGAGTCAGGTCGTGTATAAAACATTTCATTTCTAACTTTGTCTCTTATGATTCTTTGTCTCCCTCCTATAGAGCCTTTGCCTTGTCTCTTTCCTCTATGTCTATTCCACAGGATTGGAGAGAAACTATCAAGGATCCAAAGTGGAGAGAAGCTATGGTTGAAGAAATGAAAGCCCTCTCTAAAAATGAAACCTGGGAATTAGTTGCATCTTCAGACAAAAAGTTAGTTGGTTGTAAGTGGGTGTTCACAATAAAACACAAAGCCGATGGTTCAATTGAAAGATTTAAAGCTAGATTAGTGGCAAAGGGATTCACCCAGACTTATGGAGTTGACTATCAGGAGACATTTGCACCAGTTGCTAAAATGAATACCATTAGAATCTTGCTATCTTGTGCAGCTAACTTGGATTGGGATTTGCTGCAATTTGATGTGAAGAATGCATTTCTCCATGGGGACCTGGAAGTAGGGTCTATATGGAGATTCCTCCTGGTTTTGATGATGAGAGAACACAAGGAAAGGTGTGCAGACTGAAGAAAGCCTTGTATGGGTTAAAACAATCTCCGAGAGCTTGGTTTGACAGATTCAGCAAAGTTATGATATCCTTTGATTATCAACAAAGTAATGCTGATCATACCCTCTTTATGAGACACTTCAAGGGTAAGATCACTCTTCTCATTGTTTATGTTGATGATATAGTGATGACAGGGGATGATAAAGAAGAAATGGTTCGACTGAAGAAGCTCTTAATTCAGGAGTTTGAAATCAAGGATCTTGGGAAGTTACAATATTTCTTGGGAATTGAAGTTGCCAGATCAACCAAAGGGATCTTCATTTCTCAAAGAAAATATGTTCTGGATCTTTTGGATGAAACTGGTATGTTAGGATGTAAACCAGCAGATACACCTATTGAAAGTAACCATAAGTTACAAACAGGGACTGAAGGTTCAGTTGATAAGGGCAAATATCAAAGATTGGTCGGTAGACTTGTCTATCTATCCCACACTAGACCAGATATTGCTTATGCAGTTAGCTTGGTGAGTCAGTTTATGCATGATCCAAGAGAATCTCATCAACAGGCTGTTTTTCGCATTTTGAGGTATTTAAAATCAGCTCCAGGAAGAGGTATTCTTGTTTCAAAAAATGGTCATCTAAGAATTGAAGTCTTTACAGATGCAGATTGGGCTGGATCTTTAGATGATAGAAGATCTACCTCTGGTTATTGTACATTTGTGGGAGGTAACTTAGTCACTTGGAGAAGCAAGAAACAGAGTGTAGTTGCAAGATCAAGTGCAGAAGCGGAATATAGAGCTATGGCTCAAGGTGTTTGTGAGTTGTTATGGTTGCAGAAGTTATTAGCAGAGTTGAATTTGGCTAAAAAGGACCGACTATTTTTGTATTGTGACAACAAAGCTGCAATCAGTATTGCTCATAATCCAGTTCAACATGACAGGACAAAACATATTGAAATTGATTGACACTTCATCAAATAAAAATTATCTAATGGTGTTTTAAGCTTATTTCATGTAACGTCGAACAGACAATTAGCTGATGTTTTTACAAAAAAACTCGGTAGTCGAGCTTTTAACGCCATAGTTTGCAAGTTGGGCATGTGTAATATCTTTGCACCAACTTGAGGGAGAGTGTTGGTTAATGTATTTAGTTAGATAATAGATTGTAATTAAGGGTAGAATAGTAATTTTTCTTTTACTACTTGTATACCTATAAATATATCCTTGTATTATTATTTAGGTTAATTTCGAGATAATAGAAATCTTTGAGTTCACAAAATCTTCAGGGGTAAGAGAGGGGTGGGGTGGCATTGGAGAAGGAGGCAGAGGGAGAAAGAGAGAGGAGGAGGATCAGAAGAAGAAATGGAAAATGAGAGAGAAGTAAGAGATGAAGAATTAGAGGAAAGAAAGGAAGGAGGAGAGAAAAAAGAGAAATGTAAAAAAAAAACAGGAGGAGATGATTCAATGTCCATTCAACATTATTTTTCTATACTTGGTACATTGGCTCTACTCAATTGCATGTGGGTGCATAATTTAGGTCCTAGAAAGATTTTCCTGATAAGATGTATAAAACTCTACTTATTGATCTCCTAGTTTACATCAGTTATGATGCATTGAGTAAATCCTCTGATTGAAACTGCAAGGAACAATGAAGTAAGAATTAGATTAATGAGTTAGCAAATTAACTCTTTCAGGCAGTTGAGAAATGCTCAGGCGTGCGATTAGTTAGCTGTTATAGTTTGAGAATGTTACTAGTAAGTCCTTATATGTTGGTCAAATAGCCAACGTACAGTTGCTAGCTGAGCCTGTTAGGAGTGAGAAATTTGTGGAGACAAAATATATATGAGAATCATCTTCATTAGGATATTTATGTTGAATGGTGATGGAAGCTTTGTTGTGTCTTATTCTTATCTTTTCCTCTTCGTCAACTTGAAAGTTGTTTTTTTTTTTCTTTTTGGCCAAATTTCAGTCCAATGCTCTCATTTTCCCTTAGCAATACTCTTTAAATCTCCATAACATAACTTTTGATTGTAGTTGGATTCATAAAGCTTGAATGAATCTAGTTGCTAAAGTATTTTAATCCGTAATAACTAATTGCAATAAATGACTATAGTTTTGCCTCTATCAAGAATGATACTATTTTCTTTCGCCACAAATATGGAACAAGTTACTATCACAAATAGATACAAATCTTGAAACCTAATAATCAGTTGAGAGTGAAAATATGCAGTGAAGATTTTGTGGATCAAGAGATTTTCTATTATCTCAATTACATCCAAAAATAATGATACAAGGGTATATTTATATGTATACTAGTAGTATAAATGAAAAATACTATTCTACCCTTAATTACAAGCTATCTAACAAAATAAATTAACCAACACTCCCCCTCAAGATGGTGCAAAAATATTAGACATGCCCAACTTGCAAACTATGGCATGGAAAGCTCGATTACCGAGTCATTTTGTAAAAACATTAGTTAATTGTCTATCCGATGTTACATGAAATAGGCTCAAAACACCTTCAGATAATTTTTCTTTGATGAAGTGTCGATCAATTTCGATATGTTTCGTCCTATCATGTTCAACTGGATTATGAGCAATACTGATTGCAACTTTGTTGTCACAATACAAAAATAATTTGTCTTTTTCAGCCAAATTCAACTCTGCTAATAACTTCTGCAACCATAACAACTCACAAATACCTTGAGACATAGCTCTATATTCTGCTTCTGCACTAGATCTTGCGAATACACTCTGTTTCTTGCTTCTCCAAGTGACTAAGTTACCTCCCACAAATGTACAATAAACAGAGGTGGATCTTCTGTCATCTAAAGATCCAGTCCAATCTGCATCTGTGAAGGTTTCAATTCGTAGATGACCATTTTTTGAAAAAAGAAGACCTCTTCCTGGAGTTGATTTTAAATACCGCAAAATGCGAAAAACAGCCTGCTGATGAAATTTTTTAGGATCATGCATAAACTGACTCACCAAGCTAATTGCATAGGCAATGTCTGGTCTGGTGTAAGATAAATAGATAAGTTTACCAATCAATCTTTGATATCTGCCTTTATCAACTGATTTTTCTGTTCCTGTTTGCAACTTATGGTTACTTTCAATGGGTGTGCTTCAAAAGGAGACAAGACACTAGAGCAAGCAACTGGCCTTGGTATCTTTCTATCAAGAATATAACGGCCTCCTGATACATAAACTTTACCAATGATCTGTTTCGTTGTAAGATCTTGAAAGATACAATGATCAGGAAAGAAGGAAATACAACAATTAAGATCACGTGTGAGTTTACTTATAGAGACCAAGTTAAAAGCAATCTTCGGTATATGTAGAACTAAACCTATAGAAATTGATGAAGTTAACTGTGCTAAATCCGTTTACATGAGAAATAGATCCATATGCCATTGTAACTGGAGAAGAAGATGTATGAGAATGACAAGTAGCAAATACATTTTGGTTATCTGTCATATGATCTGTAGCTCCATAATCAATGACCCACTGAGATGAAGAAGATAATAGACATGTATTTGGATTCCTTATACCGGCAACAGTAGTGATGGGAGAAGTTTTCAAAGAATTTCGATACTGGGTAAATTTTGCATATTCATCTGTAGAAATCATAATATACTTTCTAGAGGTACTGGTTGTAGCAATATTTGCTAATTTAGCCTTTTGATTATGCAATTTTCTACAAAACCTTTTTGTATGACCAGATTTATGGCAATAATAGCACATCATATTCTTGTTCATACTTATATTGAATAATATCAAGCCGCAAAGAATAACACCTCACAAATATTCAAACACTACCGACAAATAAAACAACAAATCTCTTAATAGAATACAATCTAATCCACACACAATAAAGAAGAAGCAAAAACAAAGAACCCGAGATCTTGAAGCAGCAAACCAACGCACAAGAACTAGTGGCAATAGCAACCACCACTCAAATATCACCACAATTGGAAACAGATCCTAGAAAATGCCAACAGCTCCTCAAATAAGCCAACAGATCTGAAACTTGATAGAACATATCCAAACACCACATAAAGAGGAAAACAAAACCCTCCAAAATAGAGCCAGTAGCTACCGAGGGAAGTAAATACCTTCCTGCACCTCAAGTAAAATTTCACCCAACTTTAGAAAGACCGGAGACACCCTCAAACAAAGTTCTAGATCCAACCAAGAGGAGAAGATCACCACCTCAAGCAAACGTCGGATGACGACCGGAGCACCCAAATCGGAGAGCCATCACACACCGCACGTGCCTGCATTTGATGAAGAGGCGGGAGCTTGTGGCGGCGCTTGTAGCTCACTCGCAGGTAGGATGGATGCTGGATTTTGTGGGGAGGCTGGCACGACATCTGTGCATCTCCTGACTTGGGCGGTGAGACAAACCGGTCACCAGTTCAAGAGCAGATTCTTCAACCTAAGAATAGAGAATCCAGGGAACCCCAAAAATCCAGAAAACCCAGAAAATTTCCAAAATAGCCTAAGTCTCTGATATCATGTAAAACTCAAAGATTTTCTATTTTATTTCTCTTGAAGTACAGATATATTTATACGAAAAAGTTAACGTCTAAGTCAATATTTTACAGCTTCTCTAATTACTCCTATAATTAAGTTAATTATTCTACAGCTATAACCCAACATCTATAACAGTGACAATTTCTTTGGTGCATCTTGTAGATATAATTTGTGGCCATGTTTCTACAAAGCAGCATCTATTTTATTTTTTTCTTTTAATTTAATTTTTTTTATTTTCACCTTTTGGTTATTTATATTTGAAATGAGATCTTTTTAACCAGAAAAATTACTTGGACGTTTATCTGTTCGAATCATGGGGCAGTTCACTGATTCCAACCTATGTCAATGGACAACAGGTTTGCTACTTATCATTGAAGCCTGATTGGAAGGCTGTTCTTATTTATTTAATATTAGTTTCCTGCATGGCAGGTTTTGTGTTAATTAATCAGGTACTTTAGGCATGTATTTTTATCTGCCTCATTTTTCTTCTTAAAACGATGGAGAAAGGATATTAAACAATTTGTGATGTCTCTTCAACTAGGTAGATATCTCTGGTTAGAATTTTAATTCCATATTTAATGAACTAAAACTTATGCTTTTGCTGTTGGTGATATTATGTTCTGTGACTGTCAGTAAAAAGCAGCCCAGGAAACAAATAGCAGTTTCTGTACTGACAACAAACTGAAATAGGAATTCAAACAAATGCAAATGTGCAATCCTGTATATTTCAGAAACAGAGTTCGTAAAGCAACGGAAGTAGTAGTTGTTTGTAATTTGTTGCTGCATTTATTGATTGCAATTGTTAATTCAGTTTTGAAAGACAATGCCACATATGCTTTACTCATATTGAATTGATGGAATTCCCCATCCTTATTTTTTGCTTTTTTACAGTTGGATAATTAAGGATTTTCTTTTTCTTTCTTTCTTTCTTTCTCTTTTTTTTTTTTTTTTACATTGTTGAATTAGTATTCTGGAAATCTATTTTTTATTGGAAACTCATAAATGCAAATATTAATTTCTAAAGATATTGTAATATTTTAAAATGTAAGGTTATTATTTTCTTTCTTTGAGTTTTAATTTCAAAACTAGGGATGGGAATTGGCAATTTATAGTATAGCATCCTAGAAATATATTCATTGCTGTATGCCCATAAACCCAAATATACAAGCTAATAATAATTTATGTTCTACAATTTGTGGTTAGTGTTCTCTTTCTATTGTAGATTTAACTTCAAAACTAGAATTATAGAAATGCATTCAATGGGTTCAACATTATTGTAGTTTATTGCGACGACGATGACTCTTGATTCAGGAGTTACAAGACCACCGCCTCTTCTAAGTGAAGCAGATTTGCTTAGCTGTATGGACAAGGTAAGAATATTGATTTTTAATCAACATCTGGTTTATTCTGTACTCTTTACATTGTTTTGAGTTTATATGGGCCTGTATACTTGTAAAAGACCAAGGGAACTTTCATAAGTATTTTCTGTTGCTAAAAAACTTGAGCTTTTGTTGAATCATATCAAACTTTTGGTGGTTGTTAAAACAGATTTTTTCCACCTTGTCACTATAGCCATCATCTGCTTAGCATTGAGGACATGTCGTACCTTCTGACACAATCCTTTTTCCCGCCAGTGGCATGATTATTGTTACTATCTAGTTGGTTGTATGCAGTTGGTCACCGCCATTAGGGCCTCCACTGCTTACCACAATTATTAGCATCCTTTGTTATCTCTATTATCACTATTGACCTTGCTATGACTCAATCTCTGCCCATCACACTATAATTGTCAACATCATTGTTGTTAGTGCCCCTTAGAGGTGCTATTTTCTCGACCTTTCACCAAAGCTCTGCCACAATGTTGGTACCATAATTTCATTTTGCTTGACTGCTGCATAGGGTTATGCATTTAAAAAAAAAATAGAGAAATGATGCTAATCAAAACTTTTCAAAGCTTAGCAAGTCCTAGCTCCATTTTATCCACCTTGGATACCTTAAAGGATTAAATCAGCTTTTATTTGTTTCCTATTACGATTTATAATATCTGTAAGCTATTACAGATTGTACAACTAATGTAGATAAATACTTTCATTGTTAGATAGAGATAATAGTATAATTATGGGGATTTTTCTTTTCTAGTTTAGCTTTTGTATTCTTTGATAAATACCTGTATCTTTTCTAATAGAATTATGAGATTATTGTCTCTACTTTCACATGGTATCGGAGCCTAGTCGAACTTCTGGGTTTCTTATCTGAGGGTACTTTTCCTTCTTGGGTCAGTAACATTATTTCTTTGGGTCACTATCCGGTAACTATTTTTTTGTCTCGTCGCCACCACAGGGAGGTTCACCTCCTCAGTCCGACCTGTCCATGTTTTTCGGTGACTAGCGGAGCTGCGAGTGGATCTCATGCGTTGATTGAAGTTGGCCACCACTTCCTCACACGTTGGCGAGTGAGAGTGCGTGGCTTGTCCATTGGACCTCCAACTTTATCTCCGTCGTCTCCTAGTCATTTCCGGTCAGATTCCGATGTCTTCTTGAGGTAGTTTCCTCTGTTGACGGTATTTTATTTCTCCTGGAACTCTGCTCCAACAGGTTATGTTCTTTTGTCCACATTTTATTTTTCCCGGGTGATTTGTTGAGAAGGTTGGGTATTTATTTGTGTTGGGATTCCAATGTCTTCTTTGAATTTTCATTGTTTGTTGTTTTTATTCTCTAGTTATTTGGAACTGGGTTAGATGGCTGAGAGTGGTGATAAAAAACTATTATTGAAATTTTATTGGGTTTGTCCAAAATTACTGATAGAAAATTGGCTGGAAGTAACAATTATGCACAATGGAAAAGAATCATTTGCAGATTTGTGATTAGTGTAGATTTGAAGGATCATTTAACGAGTAATCCACCGCCTAAGGATGATACTGCTGCTCGAAAGAAGTGGTTAATGGAGGATTATAAGTTGTTTAATCAAATTCAGAATACTTTAGATTCTGCTGTTGATGATTTTGTGAATCATTGTGATAGTGTAAAAGAATTGTGGGAATATTTGAAATTTTTGTACGCTTGCAAAGAAAATATGTCTCGTGTTCATGACTTATTGTTAAAGATTTATCGAGCGGAATAAAAAGGTCGCTCCCTATTCCAGTATTATGCTGAAGTGAAACAAGCCTTTGAAGAAAAGCGAATTATGTTTCCTATTGTTGTTGACATAAAACAAATGTAAGAACAAAAGGAGGAGACTGTGATACAATGTTTCTTTGCAGGGTTGTGTTTTGAATATGATGTGACATGCACACAATTGTTAACTAGCGAATCACTTCTTTTACTGAAATTTATGCTTGTTTGTTTCGAGTGTATAAAGATGGCGATTTGCCTTCTGGTATGGTGCCCAAAGAAACAGTGACATTGGTTAGTAATGCTTTAAATAGTAATCGCGATGGTAAAAGTGAAAATAGTAGTGATTTTGTTGCTAGAAACCATAGTAACTCTCATACATGTCATTATTGTGGAATTGAGGGGCATATTAAAAAGAATTGCTGGAAATTGCATGGTAAGCCCCCCAAGAACTCAGGTTAGATTAATAACAAAAAGTTTGCAAATATAGCTATTTAGGATGGCATCCTACTGCTTCCGTAGTCGTTCTCACTTTTTGTCACCATTTCAGCGGATGAGTATGTTTGTTTAACTAATGCCCATCAGCAAATTTTTGGCACTTATGATTCGCAACAATTATGTTTTGGGACATCGGCTTTAGCTAAATAGGTAACTCTACTGCGTGTCTTTTTACCTCATCTTGTAGTTGGGTTATTGATTCAGGTGCTACTGATCATATGACTGGCAATCAAGCTAACAACATAAGCAATGTCTGGTCTGGTGTGAGATAGATAGATAAGTCTACCAACTAATCTTTGATATATGCCTTTATCAATTGCTTTTTCTGTTCCTGCTTGCAATTGATGGTTACTTTTAATGGGCGTCTGCTGGTTTGCATCCCAGCATACCAGTTTCATCCTAAAGATCGAGTATGTATTTTTTTTGAGAAATGAAGATTCCTTCGATTGATCTGGCAACTTCAATTTCCAAGAAATAGTGTAACTTTCCAAGATCCTCGATCTCAAACTCTTGAGCTAAGAGATTCTTCAGCTGAACCATTTCTTCTTTATCATCCCCTTGTGGCAAAGTGACCAGTTCCAACTTGGATGGTTCATTGCTTCACTAACAGTCTTAGGTATAGAGACGTTAGATAAAGTAGAAACAAAGGCATAATAAGATGGAGAAAGAGCATTATAACTAAGGAGATTATAAATAGGATAAGGTTAAGAGTGTAACGGGTACCTTTCCAGGTGGTTATGGAAGGAGTTGTTGCTTCTTATGCGGGCATGACTTGAGTGTTGATGGTGCAACAGGATGTGAACTTCTAGAAATAGTAAGTACCTATGCCATTAGAAGAAGAATTGATGGTGTTAATTCATCAATTATGTCTGCATGAGTAGGTTTGAAGAGGAGGGGCTTGTTTTGGTGAATCTTGTGGAGGAATGAAGGTACACATAGGTATGATATTAGAAATGATGTTTGTGTTTTCATTATTGGTTAAAAAAAATGGTGATGACTCAAAAAATGTTACATCTGCAAAGACAAGCTATTTCTTTGTTATGGGATCTGAACAAAGCAAGTACAACAAAAAACTTTCAAAGGCAAGGACCTTTTCTTGGAACGAGAATTGATTGAGGATTTTGATTTTGTAGAACAGAAGAGGGCGTCCGATTAAATAAATAACAGGTAGTTAGGACAACATCCCCCTAGAATCGAAGAGTAATGTGATGACGAATAAGAAGGGTGGGAGCAGTTTGAATGAGATATCAATTTTTGTCTCTGAGCAACCCCATTTTGTTGATGTGTGTAAGCACACGTAGTTTGATGGGTTATACCTTGTGAAGACGGAAAGTTAGAAAAGGATGAAGATAAATATTCCGTTCCATTATCACTTAGCAAAATTTTAATGGAAACCTTAAATTGGCTGTGAATTTTTGCACAAAATTTTTGAAACAATCTTTCATTAAATAAACCCATGTAGCAGAAAAAGTCATCAATAAAAGTAACAAAGTAATGAAAACCTATTGCTGTACTAACTCGACTTGGACTGATAGAGAACAAAAAGGGGGAGATGTTGAGCTGGATCAGACTTCTAATGGGCTGAAGAAATTGCAGGTTTACACCCATAGGAAGAAGCTCCAGGGCAGGGACAAGGATGGAAATCACTAAATTCTGTTGTGAGCTGGAATTCCTTGTGAGTAGAATCTGTTAGGCTTAGTCCTAGCTGGACAAGAGGGAGGGAAAACGGTTTCTGCTTTTTGAATTAGCTTTATTAATTGTTTGTTTGGAAAAGGAGGGGGTATGCAGAGAATGAGATTGTAAATCTGCTTCTTAGAAGGGCTCCATTGTCGGAGAGGGAAGTTCTTCTTCCTAAGGGGATTGTATCAGTCCTTGTTTATCAACAAAATCAATCCATTCTTCCTCTCAATATCTCTTTGATTTTTCTTCTCTTTCCCTTTGAACTGTTTCATTGAATTTCTGTTCTATTATGGACCCCATATATTAGAATGAACAATAACAAACATACATGAAAGCCCTATTATTGACATGCTTAGGAAAGGAATTACGAGTTTGTTTCCCAAGTTGACATGACTCGCACTCCGAGGAGGCCAAAGCAGAAAGACTAGGAACAAGTTTCCGAAGATTTGGATGGTCAAAGCAACAGTGAAGCAGATCAACAGAAGTGGTAAAAGTAAAGGCAACTGGTTGGCTTTAGCTGGAGAGGTGATATAGGGCATGGAACCCACAATAGACTGCATAATTGTGCATCAATTTTCATCCAGACAGTATTGTCTTTCTCAAATTCAGTGCCACTTTTCTCTAAGTGGTCTTTATACCCTTGTCCCATAAATCATAATTCAACATAGGCAGCCCAAGACATATAGTTACTCCTGCCTAGAAATTTTAAAGATGTAATACTAGGAGGATTTGAAAAAGAGACAGATATTGGTTTGATGTCACCTGACTCAGCCATCCTGAATTGGCAGCAATCCAGAACTAGAATGTAGAGATCGGATCTTTGAGAAACAGTGCTCAGAAATCGGCAATGCAGGAGAAGTTATCTTGATATGCAGAGGAATGATTGGGTGAAGTCGGAAAATGGCTGGAGAGAAGATTATGATGCTGGAGAAGATCGCCGGAGTGACAATGGGAAGTGCATGTGTTCCCACTCGCCGGTGTGTGAGTTCTGGAGCAGAGGATGTTATCGGCATGTGAGTTACATGTGTGGCTTTTCTGGTCACTGGATTTCGGTGTTGTACTGATCTGGTGGCAGCTCCTCTTCTGAAGTGGCCTGAGTCAAACAAACCACTCCTTAGTGGTCACAATAGATAACAGTAAGGAAACAAAAAACCAGAGGCAGAAAGGAAAGAGGTTTTGCCCAAAAAAGGAGAGAAACTAAAAGATTAGAGATGGGACTTAAAACCCAAGCTCTGATACCATATTAAAATCAGAAGCGAAAAGAGAAGAAAATGGAGAGAATAAGAATTTTCTTAATTCTTCTGCATACATTGGGTTTATATACAGAATTCTACACCTCAATGAGGAAACAATTACAAAATCAAGTCATTGAATAATATCCCTAAATCAGGGATAATTAGACAGCGATCAAATTGCTAAATCAGATCTTATTTCTAGTTAATATTCTAACAATATAGACATAACCAGTAAAGTAAGTTGAGTTGATTATTTATATTTTTCTTTTTAGATAATCTAATTCATTTCTGCAAGCCAAGAAGTTGGCTTACTTGTTTTAAGCAGAAAATGAGATTCTATGCACCAACTTTACTGAATTTAATCAATATTGTTTTTTTCAAAAAGTATAGCCTTACCACCATCGTATATGGAAAAATAATCCTGGTTTTTATTATAAATGAAACCAAAAGTGTGCTATGAAAATTAGTAGAAACTAGAACATAATGATACAAATGAATTCATCCAACTGAAATATAAATCTAGATACGGATGAAAATAGGAAATGAGAAACATATAGCTTTTTTTTTACAAGTTACAGGCCATTATTATCTCAAATATTACATGATTTTTAATTTTTTCTTCCTTTTTCTTTTATTTTTAAGGCGGGTATTGGTACAGATGCAACAATGCATGATCACATAAAGAAGCTGCTGGATAGATTCTATGCAAAAAAGGATGCAAGCACTCGCTTCTCACCAACTAATCTTGTAATTGTTCTTTGCTTTAATTTTGATTACACAATTACTCAAGATAAGATTTTTTTTTTCTTTTTTTCTTTTTTTTTTCTTTTTATTTTTTTTTATGGCAAGGACTTTTTTTTTTCTCTTTGAAGTAATTATTTCTCTTTGAGTTCCACAATTTATGTTTATGCATAAAGTGAAGGCACTAACTGGTGGAATTGAAGTAATTGTGGGATTAGATGGTTGTGAGATTCTCTACATGTTCAGAATAATTATTTTATGCAGAAACCTGTATTTATATACAAAAGCTGTTGATTATTGTGTAATGTTACAGAATAAGATCAATGTATATACTCCGATATGCAATATTCCTGTTACCATAGTTATAGGGATTAGCGTAATTATATAATTGTTTCCCTATTGTGGTTCTTAGGTTGTCTATATATAAATATTGTACAATGTTACAGTGGTCTGCCACTATTCATTTCAACTTGCGTTGAATTTAATTCTGAGGACACTCATGACAATTTTCTTTATTCTTCTTCTTTGGGCTATCATAACATGTCTGAAAGTTCGGGTTTCCTCAAATCTCTTTTCTCATCTCTGTCTAATTTTCCCTTTATTACTACTGTTAAGTTAGAAGGTGGCAACACACTAGCAGCTAATCTATCTAAATTGGCATAATTATGAAACTAAACTATGATTAGAGATGCTTTATAAGGCCTGGGCCAATCTAACCCAAAAAGTAGAAATATTAATCTTTTGTCATGCTTTTCATTGAGTTTTGTAGGCTATATACACATTTATGAGTTGCTTGATTATTGTTCTTGCCAATTTGTAATAAGAGTGAACCACGCTTTGGTAATTAAGGACAAAGGGTTGCTATCAAATGAAGTGCTTATTTTTCCCCCTGAATCTTCTCTATTAATTTTTTGTTTAATAATTTCAGGGTGAGGCTATAGTCATGGGATATGATGACATGGGGTAAGTGGTCCACTTTTATTTATTAACTTGGCAAGTAAAAGTCACTCTTTTCTAATGTTGGCCTGAAATAAGTTGAAATATAGTTTCTAATGAGGCAGTTGCCATCCTTGTTAGAATTGCATGCTCTGTTCATCAGGTTGGTAGAAGAGGTGACACGTAATTTATTCAATGAATGGAGAAATTGAATTTGATATATGAATTGGATGCTTTAAAAGTTTATTTATACTTCACTTATTGATTATTACCCACTGCTGGTCCAGCTTAAAGAGGCAGGTTATGTACATGGTTTTACTTTTAAATTTTTTTGTTGGATAGGAAGCTGCTTTCTAGACTTGGAGCTGCAAACTGATGCTTAACATTTCAGTGTCACTAGCATTGCAATACATAATAGCCCCTTATGAAAAAAAACACATTGCATATATCAATGCTTATAATTTATCAAACTTGGTTGATGTTCAAAAATTTTTAATCTGAATTTCTAATTTTTTTTTTTAAAATTTTTTCTTAAATCTTCTCCCTCTTGCAATCAAGTGTCTAAAATCTCAATGATAATTTTTTCTAAGAAAGTTTATCTAATGGACTTGCTTATTTGGATGCTAAAATTTACCCTATACATAGTACCAATGCCTCTATTCCAGTTGATCCATCTTTCGTTTCCTAGCTATATTCATCTCTCACTTTTGCCCTTCCTCTCTTTGTTGCCATTTTTGTTCATGTTCCTTTATGAATGCTCTTTTTGAGTCTTCTTGAGTCTTATCATGGAAATCCTATTTTTTACACATTCGATCTATGCATTCTACATTCAAAGGCAAAACAAACACATATTTCCTTTTTTTTTCTTGCTATTATTTTCTTATTTTTTGTATTTTTTGTTCTTTCGATTTCCAAGAAAATGTAAGACAACAATTGGAAGCCTTATTGGTTATGGAGAAAATGTTAAGTACCGAAGGAAGGGCAAAATAGTCAATTTAATTAGTTAGTTATTTCCATTATTATTAGCTAAAAGAAGTTGGTTAGCTAGCTTGTGTAAGGGTAGCAGAATCTGTAGGTGCAAGGTTGCAAGCCCTCCTGTCCTTTACTATAGCTGTCCTACTTTTTGTCCTGTAGGAGTTTTATCAAGGGGTATGGAGCTGTGAGTAATTCTTTAACTGACTTGCTTAAAAAGGCCCAATTGCCTACAAACTGGTCTCTCCCCTAATTGTAGAATCCATCCTCCTCTAGTTCATGTATCCCTACTGAAGAAGAAGATTGGGGATAACATCACACCTCTACCCTCCCTTTCCCCACTTATTGATGGTGAATTCTCTAGTGTTCCTGAGAAAATTCTAAATTCCACTACACTAGCTGGTGACAACTACTTTAGGTTAGTTCTCATCAAATGGCAGGGATTGCCATCTATTGACTTTACCTGGGAGGATGAACACTGTATCCGGTACCAGTTTCTAGACTTTTACACTTCTTGGGGACAAGAAGTTTCTCTCTTGGGGAGTGGGGGTATTGTTAAGTATTGAAGGAAGGGCAAAATAGTCAATTGAATTAGGTAGTTATATTTGTTATTATTAGCTAAAAGAAGTTAGTTAGCCAGCCTGTGTAAAGGTAGCAGAATTTGCACAAGGTCCTACTTTTTATCCTTCATATATCTTGTAACATCCTTTGGGACCACATCATCATTATGATTGCAATTCGATTTCCCTCTATTATTCTCTACCCTTTGTTTTTCCAAATCTCCCTCTTGTCTTATTCTATCTTCTTCTATACTAATCTTCTTCCTATCTACTTCTTCTATTCTGGAATTTTTAACTAGAATCCATAACTCATTAATTGTTAAGACTAATCCTAACCAAAAATGAAAAAAAAAAAACAAAAGAGATGTGAAAAGGGATGTTATTGGCTTGGTACTTTATGTTTGTGAGATTGTAAAGGAGAAATAGACTTATTTTAAAGAAAAGTAGAGTAATAAAGAGAAATTGAGGAACTGGTTGAGGGAGGCACTGTTTATTGGTGAACACTAGTCTAGTTAGCATTTTGGCTTGCAAAATCTTACCTGTTGTACTTGCCTAGAAAATAATTTGTCTTGATTAATTCTGGTAGTTATAGTGGCACGTCATTGGTAATGCTGGTGCAAAAGCTATCCAAAGGATAATTTAAACATGTAATCAGAAGGGTTTGGGCAGGATGCGGGTAAATAATAGTGTTTGAGTGTCTTTAGTTGGAAAGACATCATCAACCTACAGCAATAGTGTAACAACGAAGGTAATGTACTTCACGGTTGCCCTATGTTTAAATTGAACACCAGCTTTGGTAACATAAGAGAAACATTTGTGCTCTATGGTGTGATGTAGGTTGGGATGGAGGCTTTAAATTTGATGATTGTTTGTGCACGTTGTAACAAAACTAAAAAATGGGAGAATGAATTTTACTCTTTTTCAATATTCAAAGTTACATGTATTTATACAAATATGAAAGAGTTAGAGTTATAGTTAACTAAGGAAACCTATAATTCTATTCCCAAAATTATGCTAAATATTTAGTTTGTAACACTTTCTCTCAAGCTGGAGCATAGATATTAATCATACCCAGCTTGTTACATAAGTATTCAACTCAAGGCCCATTTAAAGTCTTTGTGAACAAATCAACCAACTGCTCTCCTGTCTTCATATGTGCTGTTGAGATGATATTATCTTAAATCTTTTCACAAATAAAATGACAATCAACCTCAATATACTTGGTCTGTTCATAATACACTGGATTGGAGGCAATATGAAGAGCAGCTTGATTATCACATCAAAGTTTTGCTGGAGACCAGGAATCTATATCAATTTCAGCAAGAAAATGACGAATCCACAAGATTTCACATGCGGAATGTAACATACCTCTGTATTTAGACTCTGCACTAGATTTGGATACCACAGTTTGCTTGCTTCTCTAAGACACTAAATTTTCTCCAACAAAAACACAATAGCCTGTAGTTAACTTCCTGTCAAACCTGTCCAGTCAGCATTGGTGAGCACTCAATACGAGTATGCCCATGATCATTGTACAATATGCCTAGTCCAGTAGCACCTTTCAAATAACATAAAATCTATTCTAGAGCTTCCCAATGCTTAACCATGGAAGCAACCATAAATTGACTAACAACGCTTACTGCAAATGCGATATCTGGATGAGTTACTGTGAGAATTCAATTTTTTCAACTAATCTTCGGTATCTCTCCGGACCATTAAAAGGATCACCATCATTCTTTGTATATTGTACATTAGGAGCCATAGGAGTACTGCATAGCTTAGCTTCTAATTTTTCAGTTTTTGCAAACAAGTCAAGAACATATTTTCTTTGGGATAGAAGAATTTCCTTCTTACTTCTCGATACTTCTACTCCCTAGAAATATTTCAATTGGCCAAAGTCTTTAAAGTGAAATCTACCATGCATGAAAGACTTAAGGGAAGAGATACCTGCAGAATTACTCTCTGTAATCACAATATTATGAACATAAATCACAAGAAGAATAATGCCACCTTCTGATTGTCTATAGAAAACTGAGTGGTCACACTGACTTTTCTTTAGCTCAAACTCTAGGATAGCCTCACCGAATTTTCTAAACCAAGCACAAGGACTCTGCTTCAATCTATACAAGGGTTTCTTTAGATGACAAACTTTCCTATACTCCCCCTGAGCAACAAAATCAGGTGGTTGCTCCATATAGACTTTTTTCAGAAGGTCGCCATGAAGGAAAATAGTTTTTTTTTATGTCCAACCGATGTAAAGGCCAGTGTTGAGAGGTTGCCAAAGATATGAACAAAAGAATAAAATTCAATTTGGCAACTGGAGAGAAAGTATCAGAATATTCAACTTTATAAGTCTGGACATATCTTTTAGCAACAATGCGAGCTTTAAGCCAAGCTACAGAACCATCCGGATTAACTTTGATTGTAAAGATCCATTTGCAACCTATAACCATCTTCCCTTCTAGTAAATTCACTAACTCTCAAGTATTATTTTTATCCAAGGCATTTATCTCCTCTATCATTACATCACGCCAATTAGGATGAGACAAAGCTTCTTAACAGTTCAAGGAACAGAAATCGAGTCGAGAGAAGCAATAAGAGAACATATAGATGGAGATAAATGATCATAAGAAATAAAATTACAAATAGGATAGGCACACTAGCGTTTGCCTTTCCGTAGGGCAATGGGAAGATCTGGATCGTCAGAAACTGGATTAGATGATGAATCTGATTCATGCATTGTATTGCAAGTTCCATATCTCCTAAAATAAACCTGTACTATAAGTGGCTTTGTTGGAGCAGGTGAAGCTAAATCACCTACAATAGGAGGAATAGGATCACTTGGAATAGGAATAGGAAGACACAAATCACTTGGAATAACAGGAGTGAGAACCACTGTTGACCTTGTAATAATATTATAACCTAACCAATGGTCTTCCTCCCCCTGACTTGTAGAATCAGAAGAAAGGTAGAATGGTTTATGCACCCAAAAAGTAATATCAATAGACACAAGATACCTATTAAGTTCTGGACAATAGCATCTGTACCTCTTTTGAAGAGGAGAATATCTCAAGAAGACACACTTCAATGACTTTTGATCCAATTTAGTGATTTGAGGCCGAACATCCCGAACAAAACGTGTGCTTCCAAATATTCTTGGTTCTATAGGAAACAATTGCTTAGATGGAAAAAGAACAGAGTAGAGATTCTCACCAGCAAGCACTGAAGAGGGCATGCGATTAATCAGGAAATAAGTAGTAGAACTGTTTGGGAACTTTTATTTGAAATAAAAGAACCCTTGTTGTCTCAAGCAAATGTCTGTTCTTTTTTTCAACAACTTCATTTGGGATGGTGTGTCGGGATATGAGGATTGATAAAGTATGCTATTATGAGTCATGTATGTCTGAAAAGAATTTGAAAAGTATTTATTTGCATTATCACTCCTCAATGTGTGAACACAAACATTAAATTGAATTTTGATCTCAGCACAAAAAGCATGAGCGAATAATTCAGACCGACTTTCCATAAAAAATATTCGAGTCATACGGAAGTAATCATCCACAAATGTTACAAAATACTTGAACCCGGGTTTGACTATCACAGAGCACGGTCCCCAAACATCTGAATAAACTAATTCAAATGCAGAAGTAGCTCGTTTATTCATCCGAGGTCTTGAAGAGCTATGGTGGTGCTTAGCATATTGACATGACTCAGTCAAGAGAAGAAACATCTGAAAATTAAGGACATCGTTTCTTGAAATTCGACAAAGAAGGATACCCCAGCCGACAGTGTACTTCAAAAGGAGACAAAACACTAGAACAGGCAACTGGTCTCGGTATCTTTCTATCAAGAATATAAAGGCTCCCTAAGATGTAACCTTTACCAATGATCTGTTTCATTACAAGATCTTGAAAGATACAATGATCAGGGAAGAAGGAAATACAAGAATTAAGATCATGTGTGAGTTTACTTACGAAACCAGGTTAAAAGCAAGTTTCGGTATATAGAACTGAACCCAGAGAAATTGATGAAGTTAGTTAACTGTGCCAAATCCATTTACATGAGAAAGTGATCCATCTGCCATTTTAATCGGAGACAAAGATGCATGAGACTGAAAGGTAGAGAGTACATTTCGATTACCTGTCATATTATCTGTAGCACCAGAATCAATGACCCTCTGAAATGAGGATGATAAAAGATATGTATTTGGATTCCCTACCCCAGCAAATAGTAGTGGTGAGTGAAGCTTTCAAAGAATTCTAATACTGAGTAAATTTTGCATACTTATATGGAGAAATCATAATATACTTCCCAGAGGTACTAGTTGTAGCAATGTTTGTGTATTTAAACTTCTGATTATGCAATTTTCTACTGAAACTTTTTGTATGACTAGATTTATGGCAATAATAGCACACCATATTCTTGTTCCAACTCATATTAAATAATGCCAAACCGCATAGAATAACACCTCACAAATATCCAAACACTAGTGTCAAGTAAGACACCAAATCTCTTAATAGAATGCAATCCAAATCCATAGGAAAGAAAGAAGAAGCAAAACAAAGAATCTAAGATCTCCACAGATAGTGCGATGTACTGTACGTGGTTGTAGGGGATTGAAGCAGCAAACCAACACCCAAGAGCTAGTGGCAACAACAACCACCACTCAAATATCACAACCAAAATTGGAAACAGAGCCTAGAAAATTCCAATAGCTCCTCAAATAAGCCAATAGATCCGTCATTGAGCAAGAGAAATCAAATCAAATACCTCAAGAAGACCAAAACTTCAAGAAGAACAGAATCCCAATAAAATAGAACCGAATCTTCGTTGGAGCAAGAGAAATCAAATGCCATCAACGGAGGAAACCACCTCAAGAGGACATCGGGATTTGATCGGAAATGACCAGGTGATGTCGGAGATGAAGTCGTGGTCCAACGAATAAGCCATGCATTGTCACTCGCCGGAGTGTGAGGAAGTGGTGTAATATTCGATCAGCACGTGAGATCCAGGTGTGGCTCTAATGGTTATTGGAAAATGTGAGCAGGCTAGAATGAGGGAGGTGAACCTCCTTGTAGTGGTGGTGAGACAAGAAAACAGTCACCACCGGATAGTCACCCAAAGCAAAAGAAAACCGGTACTGACATGAGGGAACAACAACCCTCGGGCAAGAGATCCAGAAACACGGTTAGGCTTTGATATCATGTAACAAAACTCAAAAATGGAGAATGAATTTCACTCTTTTTCAATAGTCAAAGTTACATGTATTTATACAAATATGAAAGAGTTAGAGTTATAGTTAACTAAGAAAACCTATAATTCTATTCCTAAAATTATGCTAACTATTTACAGTCTGTAACACATAAATGATGATATTATAAACTATTGGTGTATGTCTTACTGACTTTTGGGGCCTGCTTGTATTTTTTTTTTTATCTTTTTGACTAATCTACAAAATTGGCATTGTTATTGTTGTAGACATGAAAGTTTCCAATTTGCAAAATGTTATTAAAAAAAAGAAACATCAATGATCAATAAGAAGCATCTGATGTTTAGAGTTATCTGATTATAATGGTCTCTAGGGTAGATACGCTGTTGTGCTTGTATACTTGATGGAAAATTCCCTTTCCAGGTATGAACTTTGGAAACCAAACCTCAGATCAAGTATGGAGTATGACATGAAAGAAGTTAGCATGGGTCACAAAAGTAAAGCAGAAGTTCTACAAACTTCCTTGCAGCAGATGAAAGCTTGCTTCCTAGATGTAAGTTGATATTTATTTATTATCAGCAAAGTTTGAGTGGGGTTCTACCTTTTCACTGTGTTTTTACAATTGCTATAAGAATTGCTTAAACGACTTTATTTGATTTTCTTTTGTCAATTAATTGTCGTGGTGAAGCTTTGGTTACATTTTAGACTCAACACATTTTCTTGCAATTGTGCAATTTGTAGGTTCTGAATATGTTCAAGGTGAAAAACACAGACAATTATATTATAACTTTCTTAATTTTCTTATGTCAAATAATTGCCTACAAAAAGCATTTATTTATTCTAGCATTTCCGAGTTCAACAAATATTTTCTTGCAATTTGCACTTAATATGTTCTTGATGAGAGAAACATAATTTTACTTCAAATTTGGAATAAATTGCTTGGATAGAATTGCCACTTTGAAGGGATAATTTGATAAGAATTTTTCGTTTTGTATGATTGCATATGTGGTATCTTGTTCTAAACCTTCTTTTGAAATGAAATTGAAGATTTTGTGAAAAAAGATCTTTTGAGTATCTCAGTCACGTAAAAGATAATAATAATACAAATAGGTTATTATACAAAAAAACCTATATAGCTAGCATATATTGGAAAATATTATCCTACCCTTAATTACGAACAACTAACTAGAATAACCAACACTCCCCTTAAGTTGGTGCAAAAATATTGCACATGCCCAACTTGCAGACTATGGTATGGAAGGCTTGACTATTATGTCATTTTGTGAAAACATCAGCTAGCTGTCGGTCTAACGTTACATGAAGTGAGCTCAAGACACCATCAAATAACTTTTCTTTGATAAAATATCGATCAATTTAGATGTGCTTTATCCGTCATGTTGAATAGGATTATGAGCAATATTGATTGCAGTTTTGTTATCACAATACAATGATAGCCTATCTTTTTTAGCCAACTTCAACTTTACTAGCAACTTCTGCAGTCATAACAACTCACAAACACCTTGAGCCATAGCTTTGTATTTTGCTTCTGCATTAGATCTTACAACCACATTCTGTTTCTTGCTTCTCTAAGTGATCAAGTTACCTCACACAAATGTACAGCAATCAGAGGTAGATCTTCTGTCATCTAAAGATCCAATCCAATCTGCACATGTGAAGAGTTCAATTCGAAGATGATCATTTTTTAAAAAAAGGAAAACCTTTTCCCGGGGCTGACTTTAAATTCTGTAAAATGCGAAAGAATGTCTGCTGATGAGATTCTCTAAGATCATGTATAAACTGACTCACCAAGCTAACTGCATAAGCAATGTCTAGTCTCGTGTGACAGAGATAAATAAATCTACCAACCAAGTTTTGATATCTGCCTTTATCAATTGATTTTTTAGTTCTTGCTTGCAGCTTATGATTACTTTCATTGGGTGAGTTTGCGAGTCTACATCTCGGCATATCGGTTTCATCCAAAAAATCCAGGATGTATTTCCTCTAAGAAATGAAGATTCCTTTGGTTGATTTGACAACTTCAATTCCCAAGAAATATTGTAACTTCTCAAGATCTTTGATCTCAAACTCTTAAGCTAAGAGATTTTTCAACTAAACCATTCTTATTTATCATCTCCTCTCATCACTATGTTATCAATATAAGCAATGAGAAGAATGATCTTATTCTTGTAGTGTCTCTTAAAGAGGATATGATCAACATTACTCTGTTGATATCTAAAAGAGATCATGGCTTTGCCGAGTTTGTCAAACCAAGTTCTTGGAGATTGTTTCAATCCATACAAGGCTTTTTTCTGTCTGCACATTTTTCCTTTAGTTTTTTCATTATTAAAACCCTGAGGAATCTCCATATAAACTACACTTTCCAGGTCTCCATGTAGAAATGCATTCTTCACATCAAATTGGTTGAAATCCCAATCCAAGTTAGCTGCAAAGGATAGCAAGATTCTGATAGTGTTCATTTTGTCAACATATATAAATGTCTCCTGATAGCCAACTCCACAATTCTGAGTGAATCCTTTTGCCACTAATTTGGTTTAGAATCTTTCAATCCTACCATAAGCTTTGCGAATATCCACTTGCAGCCAACTAACTTCTTGCTTGAAGAAGCAACTAGCATGTGTCTCTTATTTGTTGAAAAGTTTGTGTGCTATAAATGTCAATCTTTTCTTTTTTTTTTTTTTTTTTTTTGTTTTCTTTACAACCAGCATTGAAAAAGTTGTTTGAGAAAGCAAGAAACAAAGATTTTAAATCTTAATCTAGTTGAAATTTGGACTGTTTGCAATAATGGTTGTTCGTCTAGGAGAAAGAGTGAGGGTGAGAGTGGTTAATGACCTAAATATCATAGGGTGTTCAAATTTGCTATGTAGGAGCAATACTTGGATATGTAAATAATTGTGTTATTGTCATCATGGTTTTAATTCCATGGATTTGTTAAAGGCCATTAACTCATCAAGTGACCATTATATAGACTTTTTTTTTTTTTGGGGGGGGGGGGGGTACTTTTTGCTGGTTATCCTATTTCTTTAGTCAGTTATTTGTAATTAAGGGTAGAATAGTATTTTCCAATATATGCTAGCTGTATAGGTTTTCTGTATAAAACCTATTTGTATTATTATTTTTTACATGACAGGTAATTAAGAAAATCCATTTTCACAAAATTTTCATGGTATCAAAGTTATACTACCTTTTTGAAGGTTTGAGTTCTCTCCCTTCCGTAGTAGGTTTGTTCTTAAAAATAAAGTTACAATAGACATTTTTTGGCAAGTGTGAATGGGTCACATTTTGTCCCTCTTTTACGACACCGCCCCCACTGGAGAAGAGCCAGGCCAAGTTTGGCCTGTACATAAATTTCACGCGTAGTTAGACCCCGTGCGAGAGTACATGTTCCGCCAAATTACTTCAGCTTCCTTGTCCATGCGCCAGCACGTGTAGCTTCCTCTTGCCACCTTCTGTCACTGGATCTTGCCTAAAACTATTTGCCGGCCTTTGCTGACCCCGACCAGCCTTTCATACCATAGTTTGCAAGTTGGACATGTTTAATATTTTTGCACCAATTTGAGAGCAAGTGTTGGCTATTCTAGTTCTTTGTTAGTTGTTTGTAATTATGGGTAGAAAATTATTTTCAAATATATGTTAGCTGTACAGGTTCTCTGTATAAAAACTTATTAGTATTATTATTTTATACGTGACTTTGATAATTAAGAAAATCTCTTTTCACAAAATCTTCACTATCACCTAGTTACTTATGGGAACTGGCCTTATGTTATTGTGACCATTCACAATAATTGTTGTATTGCTTTAAAAGATGTAGATTTCTTGAGCATATAGCTTTTAAATACTCCAACATTATATCGTTTCACCCTTTATATCCTTAACATGATAGTTTAAAATGCCATACTCACTTCAATAAAATTTAAAAATTCCTTATAACAATGAAAGTAGTTCATGGTTTTAAAATTCTTGATTTTCTTGTATTGGCTAGGCTTTTTTGCAAAATATTATAAATCAATACTCTCTTCCATCTCTCTCTCGCTCAAAATATATATTCTGTTTATTGGCAAACTACAAATTTTGTAACCCACTAGGATTATTTACAGGCAAGAGTCAACAAAGTAAAACTCTTAGAAGCTATGGATGTTTTTTTTGAGAGGTGAGTCCTTACTATTTCATAAGGTCACATATTATATCTTTTCATTGCCATGTAATCCATCTTTTGTCCTTTTTTATTCAGATTGGATAGATTTAGTGGAAATGATCATGCATCCGGAGAAATTGTTCGGCCATGTGGACTTTGCCAAGAATCAAATATGGTGTTGAGACGAAACCGGGTAAGCATTTGTTGATTTCACCGTTTTATCTACAATAACAAATTGTCAATATGAATATCTTGGGTTTTCATTTATAGTGGATCTCGTCAAGTTCACTTATATATGCCAATTCAATTTACATTCATACATGCATGCATAAAAATATATGTATTTACATTTGTTATGGTCCCAAACAATGAATTGGAACACCATGCAATTAATCAAGCTTATTCGAGCTCTATTATAGATTTGGTTGTAATTAGCGGTAGAATATTTAGTTTCCATGTACAAATAGGAAGTTTATAGGCTGTTTAGTTTCCTAGTTAGTTTTCTATTCTTGTATATATACCTGAGTTTTCCTCAATACATATATACATAGAAATTCATTCCTCTATTGTTACATGGCATCAAATCCTTAAGGAGCATTTTCAGTCTTTTTTTTTTTTTTGCTAGGTTCGTTAAGTTTCGTTTTTGGTTTACTAGAGAACTAGATTTTGCTTGTGTGGGTCATCTCTCAAGAGTGGCCATTTGCTTCATCGCCGGTAGGAGGAGGTGCGCAACTTCCTGATCGGCGTTTTCCCCAAAATTCGATGACTGGAAAGTTCGAGTGTGAGAATCACGCGCCGACTCTGTTTCTTAGTAGTTCCTCATGTGCTGGCATGTGGAGGCGCATATGACGGCGTCTTTGTTTCCGGCCATCTTCTCTGGCGTTGACTCATTGTTTCCAGCCATCTTCTGGTGCTCTGGTGGTCATGTCGATGTCTATTTGAGGTTGTTTTCTTCTCTTGTTGAGATTCTGCTCGCTTGAGCTTTTGTTCCATTGAGGTTTTGATCTCTTGCTTATCTTCTTTACTGCGTGATATATTGAGAAGTTTGGAAATTTTTTTTCGTTTGATTGGGTCTGCGTTGGATTTTTTGGTAAACAGTAAAGTAACTATTATTGAGGCTGTTAGTGAGATTATTCCTATATCTAAAATCATATAAGAAAAATTGGATGGATCCAATTATCTTGATTGGGGTAGAGCTATTAGAATTTATCTTTATAGTATGGATAAAGATGATCATTTAACCGATGACCCTTCAACTGATAAAACCGAAAAGCAAATGTGGATGAGAAATGACTCACGATTACTCTTGCAGATTAGAACTTCAATTGAAAGAAACATACTTGGTTTAATTTCTCATTGTGAACGCGTGTAAGAATTAATGGATTATTTGGCTTTTTTGTAATATGGGAAAGGGATGAGTCTCATATTTATGATTTATGTAAAGCCTTTTATTGTGCTGAAATAAAGGCTAAATCTCTCACCACCTATTTTATAGAGTTCAAGAAAATTTATGAAGAATTGAGCATGCTTTTACCTTTTAGTGCATATATGAGGGAACAATAGGTTCAGAGAGAAAAAATGGTAGTTATGAGTTTTCTTGGTAGGTTTACCATCTGAATTTGAGACGACCAAATCCCAAATTCTCTTTGGTTTTGAGATGCCTACTCTTGAAGATGTTTTCAATAATTTCTTGTGTGCAGATAATGTTTTATCCAATCAACCAAATAGTATTTTTGTTGTCAAAAAAGGAGGAAAGTGATAACGGTAGGAACAATGTGCAGAGGGGGAAATGGATCAATTGACAACCGAAATAATGATATTGTCTGCTACTATTGCTACGAGACATGTTATACAAAGTGCTACTGTAGGAAATTGTAGAATCGCAACTAGAAGGCTCAAATTGCTAATGCTGCTACTTCTGGTTCACCATTTGAGCAAAATATCACAATTTCGGTTGAAGAATATGCTAAGTAGTAGGAAATATTAAAGGGATTCTCGATTTCAGTCACTGTTGAGATAGGTAACACGTCTTATTTCCTCTACCAACAATGGGATCATTGATTCTTGTGCCACAAATCACATGACAAGTAAACTTAATACTTTTTTTAGCTTTTGATCTCATAAAGCTCATTTATTTGTTACTATAGCTGATGGGACATCATACGATATTGTGGGGTCTAGGACTATTAAACTAGCTTCTTCTAGTACTTCATCCTTGGTTCTAAATTTGCCTAACTTAGCTTTTAGTTTGAAATCTGAGTAAACTTACCAAAATTCTCAATTGTTGTGTCTAATTTTTTCTTGATCACTGTATTTTTCTGGATCTTATGATGAAATAAATTTTTGGTAAAAGACATGTATCTGTTAGTTACTACATCCTTGATTCTTAGGTACTATGCTCTGTTACTTGTTCCAGTATAGTCTCTCCTTTTAAAGTACATTGTCGTTTGGGACATCCTTCTTTGCCTGTTTTGAAGAAGTTAAGCCCATAGTTTCATGACATATTTTCTTTGAATTATGAGTCTTCATTTTGCAAAATATCATTGTAGCTTGTGAGGTCTTAGAATTAATAAACAAGCTGGGTCTGCTTTTAGACTTGTTCATTCAGATGTTTGGTCCTTGTCCGACTATGTCGAAAACTGGGTACAAATATTTTATTACTTTTATGGATGACTTTTCTCGTATAGCTTGGATTTATTTTATGAAGAATCATTCTGAAGTATTTTCTCATATTTGTGCTTTTTGTGCTGAAGTTAAAATCCAATTTAATGTTTTTGTGAATATATTGTGAAGTGATGATGTTAAGGAATACATATCAGATTCTTTTTAGAGGTATATGTCTTAACATGGTATTTTTCATCAGTCCTTTTGTGTTGATAGCTGTTCTCAAAATGGAGTTATTGTGAGAAAGAATATGCATTTACTTGGGACTGCTCAAGCTTTATTGTTTCATATCAATGTTCCTAAGCATTTTTGGATTGATGCTATTTCTATAGCTTGCTTTTTGATTAATACGGTGTTAAATTGTGATATATCCTATAGTGTTTTGTTTCCCAATAAACCACTATTAAAAGTGGAATCACGGATGTTTGGCAATACTTGTTATGCTCGCGATGTGTAACCCGATGTTACTAAAATATATTCCAAAGCATTGAAGCGTGTTTTCTTGATATATTCGCATCTTCAAAAGGAATATAGATGTTCTCCTGATCTGCAACAATATCTAGTTTCAGCTAATGTGGTATTCTCAAAAGATAAACGATTCTTTTCATCTCAACCCACTCTTACAACTCAAGGGGAGGTAGATGAGTGGCTCATTTATACTATGATATCTTTTAGAGAGTCTGCTGATGTGTCTCTTGCATCTTTAACTCTTTCTATTGAGCCGATAACAATGATTGATCCTTCTACGTTAACAAGACCACCGATTGTTCAGGTCTACTCTAAGAGAAAAAGAAACCAATGATACATGTCTTGCACCAACACCTTTTTTATCTGATCCTACTCTAATTGACCCTGATCTTCCTATTGCTCTTTGTAAAAGTAAATACAATTGTAAATCGACTTATTCCATTGTTAATTTTGTTTCTATGATTACCTTTCTCTTTTGATATGATCTTTAATTGCATCTTTAGATTCTATATTTATTCCTAAGATAGTTAGGGAAGCCTTGAGTCACCTTGGGTGCTGTTATGCTATGCTTAAGGAGATAAATGCCTTGGATACAGATCACATTTAGTATTTGGTGAATTTACTAAAAGGGAAGAAGGCTGTGGGTTGCAAATGGGTTTTTACAGTCAAAATTAATCCAGATGGCTCTCTGGCTTGGCTTAAAGTTCGACTTGTTGCTAAAGGATATGCTGAGACTTATGGGGTGGATTATTTTGATACTTTCTCCCTAGTCGCCAAATTGAGTTATGTTAATCTATACGTATCTTTAGCAGCTTCCCAACATTGGCCCTTACATCAGTTTAACATCAAAAATACTTTCCTTCATAGCGATCTTCAAGAAGAAATCTATATGGAGCAACATCTTGGTTTTGTTTCTCAGGGAGGAGTATGGGAAACTTTGCCATTTGAAGAAATCTCTGTATGGATTGAAGCAGTCTTTGTGCTTGGTTTGGCAAATTCAGTAAGGTTGTCCAAGAGTTTAGCCTAAAGAAGAGTACGTGTGATCACTATGTTTTTTAAAGACAATCAAAAGTTGGCATTATGCTTCTCGTGGTTTATGTTGATATTGTGATTAAAGGGAGTGATTTTGCAGGTATCTCCTCACTTAAGTCTTTCATGCATGATAGATTTTTCATTAAAGACTTGGGCCAGCTGAAATATTTTTTGGGAGTGGAAGTTTCAAGAAGCAAGAAGGGAATTATTCTATCCCAAAGAAAGTATGTTCTTGACTTGCATAAATTGGAAAATTAAGAGCTAAGCCATGTAGTACTTCTATGGTTCCCAATGTGCAACTTACAAAGGATGATAGTGATTTTTTTGATGATCCAAAGAGATACAAGAGGTAGTTGGAAAACTAAATTATATCACAGTACCACTGATGGAATATGACATGATATGTTCATGGTAATCGTGCAGCGGAAAAACGATAAAAACAATCATACATGCCATGCAATTCCATGACAGGAATCGAAACTTGTAATTTTAGGGTTTTTAAAACTTACAACTTTTGATGTCTTTTAAATCTTGAATTTGGTGATAACTAGCAACTAAGATAACTTTATCCGCTTTAAATCTTGATCACCAATGCCAAGGAACAGCCTTTTACGCCACTCCCTCTATTCTCACACACACAATTGCACCGACGGCTTACAATCGAGATTGCTAGCTCTCTTTTACGGTATTGTGTAATGACTATGGTTTGAAGATACAAAATTTGATTTTGTATTTCTCTTAGGTTGCTATTACTACCCAAGAGCACAAGAGAATGAGGAACAATCCTTTCTCCTTGTGAAAATTAGCCAAAAGAATTTTGTGAGAGAGAGAGGAATTCACGCCAAACTTAGGAAACTAGGATTTCACACCAAAATCTAGTTCTCCCTTTAGGGTTTTATTTCTTTTCATATATATATCTTTATCTTTTGGCAAGTGTTTGATCTGAATTTTACCATTTCAAGATAATTAATTCAACTTCAATCACTTCTTAAAAATAAGTAATATATATTGATTTAAACTCCTTTGAATTCAAATTTGAAATAAAACACAAGACATTTAATTAAATAAAATCACTTAATATAAATAATGAACATGTGCTTGTGCCGAAATTCCTTGATTTTTATCTTGGAATTTCGGCCACTTCACTTTATATTTAAATGATTTAATTTAATTTAAATTTTTTTAGGCTTTAATACTCAATTAACTTAATTAATACAAGATAATTAATTAATTGAAATTAAACTATGTGGGCTGAATTTCTCTCTCATGGGCCAAGGTCCAATAGCATTTATAATGCCCATTACATACATTAATTTGACTTTAATTAAATGCTCAAATTAATGCCCAATACTTTATTTAAATATTTTAAGCCTAATGATTTGCATGCGATCCTATAGGTCCATTTAATGTTGGCAATGAATTAATTCAAAGGCTATATATATTCTCTAGCAAGATATTATAGCATTTCAAATTAAATGAAAATGCATATGACATTTAGTTACCTAATGCAATTTTGCATAGTCCCTTACCTATAAATATCAGAATTAATAGAAGACATGAAACTAATCATCCTTATATATATTAATTCCTTTCTTGATATTCCAGTGATACTGAACTCTCAGATAAATAATGATTACTCATTATTTCATCTCGGTATGGCCATACACTTCTCAGTTCACTGATCAAGTGGCCGATGATATTTTCTCTCTTATAGAGAGGGGTAATCCCTTCACTTCCCTCATGCTCTCTAACATGAATCAATGCATACCCAAGCATACCCGTACTTGTCACTCTGTTACGAGTACTTTAGGTGTATGTCAAAGCACACAGTAATTCATAAAGAATTTCATAGAGATTTTAGGTCTAAGAACTCCGATACAAAACTTGCATATGAGAAATACTTATGACTTGTATCATGTAGTGTTCTCATGAGTGGATCGAATCCAGATACCATGTTTTTTAACATGTATTTATGATTTCTAATTGACACTCTTGTCCTTATGATCCGTAAGACAGAACTCAACTTATTAGAGAGAGCATACTAGTCTTAATTCATTGTTATTCCCATAACAATGACTGACTAGGGATATTTAGAATGAAGTTTCATTTGTTTCAAGGTCTTACAACCATATGTCTCACACATGATAACTTAAACTGAAACAACATTTTTGGATAGTTCTATCTATTGATATGCACAGGAATACAATAGATAAAACGAATGCCTCATTCATTAAACAAAGTGTTTTATTACAATGTATTGGGGCTAGGGTTTACACTAACAAACTCGTCCAGCTGTTGCATTTGTAGTGATTGTTGTTAGTCAATTTATGACTGCTTCTATAGTCAAGCATTGGGAAGCTATAGAGTAGATCTTATGTTATTTGAAAGGTGTTTCTCAATTGGGTATATTGTATATTGATTATGGGCATGCTCACATTGAGTGCCTTACTGATGCTAATTGGACAGGTTTCAAGATTAATAGGAGATCAACTATAGGGTGTAATTAACACAAGATGGAAGAATTGTATTCTTTTTTTTTTATTATTGTATTGAAAGGTACGTCAATTTATACAAGTAAAGAGTAAGAACTAAATAAGGTAACCTAGTTAGATAAGGAAAGATCCATTCTATTCTTAGGATTATGCTAACTATACATCCATTATGTAATACTTCCCCTCAAGCTGTAGCATAGATATTAATTATGCCCAGTTTGTTACATAAATATTTAACCTGAGGCCCATCTAAAGCCTTTGTGAACAAATCATCAAACTGTTCTCCTATTTTCACATGTTCTGTTGAGATGATATTATCTAAAATCTTTTCACGAATAAAGTGACAATCAACTTCAATATACTCAGTCCGTTCATGATACACTAGATTGGAGGCAATATGAAAAACAGCTTGATTATCCTATCAAAGTTATGCTGGAGACAAGTGAGCTATACCAATTTCAGCAAGCAAATGACGAATTCACAAGATTTTACATGCAGAATGTGACATAGTCCTGTCTTTAGATTTTACACTAGATCTAGATACCATAGTTTGCTTCTTGCTCCTTCAGGACACTAAGTTTTGATCTCCTCACTCCTCAATGTGCGAATAGAAACATTCAATTGAGTCTTGATATCAGCATAAAAAGCACAAAAATGAGCAAATAATTCAGACAGACTTTTCATAAAAAATATCCGAGTCATACGGGAGTAATCATCCACAAATATTATAAAATACTTGAACCCAGGTTTGGCTACCACAGAACACGGTACCCAAACATCTGAATGAACTAATTCAAATGCAGAATCAGCCCGTTTATTAATCCAAGGACTTAAAGGGCTACGGTGGTGCTTTGCAAATTGAAATGATTCACAATCAAGAGAAGAAACATCAAAAAATTGAGGACAAAGTTTCTTAAGAGTCGGCAAAGAAGGATGCCCCAACTGACAGTGTGCTTCAAAAGGAGACAACACACTAGAATAAGCAACTGGCCTCGGTACCTTTCTATCAAGAATCTAAAGGCCTTCTAAGATGTAACCTTTAACAATGATCTGTTTCGTTACATGATCTTGAAAGATACAATGACCAGGGAAAAAGGAGATACAACAATTAAGATCAAGTATGAGTTTATTTACAAAAACCAAGTTAAAAGCAAGCTTTGGTATACGAAGAACTGAACCCATAGAAATTGACGAAGTTAGGTTAACTGTGCCAAATCTGTTTACATGAGAAAGTGATCCATCTGCCATTGTAACTGGAGAAGATGTATGAGACTGACAAGTAGAAAATACATTTCGGTTACTGGTTATATGATTTGTAGCACCAGAATCAATTATCCACTAAGATGAGGAAGATAAAAGACATTTGAATTCCCTACTCCAGCAATAGTCGTGGTGGGTGAAGTTTTCAAAGAATTTCGATATCAGGTAAATTTTGCATATTCATCTGCTGAAATCATAATATACTTTCCAGAGGTACTGGTAGTAGCAATATTTGCTAATTTAGGCTTTTGATTATGCAATTTTTTGCAGAAACTTTTTGTATGACCAGGTTTATGGCAATAATAGCACACCATATTGTTGTTCCAACTCATATTAAATAATACCAAGCTGAGATCTCCACAGCCAGTGTGATGCACTCTAGGTGGTTGCAAGAGATTGAAGTAGCAAAATAACACCAATAACTAGTGGCAACTGCAACCACCACTCAAATATCACAACCACAATTTAAAACAAAGCCCAGAAAATGCTAACAGCTCCTCAAATAAGCCAACTGATCCAAAAGTCGAAGCAACAAAACCAAACACCACAAAAAGAGGGAAACAAAACCCTCCAAAATAGAGTCAGAAGCTATTCAGAGAAGGAAATACCTTCCAGCACCCCAAATGCCAAAATACCCAAATAATTCCCTTAAAGAAAAATAGGCAGCAACTAAAGAAAAATGCCAAAATACCGTTGGAGTGCCAGGATATGGCCGGAAATGATAATTCGACGCCAGATAAGAAACCGGAGGGCTAGCAGACATTGCACGCTCTCCCATGCACCGACGCGTGAAGACTGAGGCAATTCCTTGTGGCGGCGCGTGAGTCACTCGCTGATCTTTTACTCACCGGATTTTGTGACAAGGCCAGAAATTCTCCTACACTCCTTCTGATGTCGGAGGTGAGACAAACGGATCATCGGAGCTTGGTGACCCAAGGAGGGGCAGATTCGTCCACTGACGAAGATATCCATAAAACCCAGGAATTTCGAATGAGCCTCAGTCTCTGATACCATGTAATTAAACACAAGATGGAAGAATTGTATTCTTTTTTTTTATTATTGTATTCAAAGGTACATCAATTTATACAAGTAAAGAAGTATAACTAAATAAGATAATCTAGTTAGATAAGGAAAGATCCATTCAATTCCTAGGATTATGCTAACTATATATACATTCTGTAACATGGGGCATTGTATTTTTGTTGGAGGAAATTTAGGATCTTGGAGGAGCAAGAAGCAGACTGTGGTAGTTAGGTCTATTGTAGAATTTGAATCTAGAGCTATGTTAAGAGTTCGCATGTGAAATCTTGTGAATTCATCATTTGCTTGTTAAAATTGGTGTAGATCCCTCGTCTTTGGTAAAACTTTGGTGTGATAATTAGGCTGCTCTTCATATTATCTCCAATCCAATGTATCGTGAATGGACAAAGCATATTAAAGTTGATTATCACTTTGTTCGTGAAAAAATTTAAAATAATGTTTTTACAATAAGACATGTGAAGATATGAGAACAATTAGGTGATCTGTTTATAAAATCTTTAAATGGCCCTCGAGTTGAATATTTGTGTGAAAAGCTGGATATGATAAATATCTATGCTTTAACTTGAGTGAGAGTGTTTTAGATTCAGTTGTAATTAGTTGTAGAATATTTAGTTTCCATGCATAGAATAGGAAGTTTATAGGCTATTTAGTTTCCTAGTTAGTTTTCTATTCTTGTATACATACCTGAGTTTTCCTGAATACATATATACAGAGAAAATCATTCCTCCATTGTTACAAGCTCATTAAAGGGAGCAAGGATGATGGGAAATAGCATAGAACAAAATGTATAAATAGGAAAAACAGATTGAAGAGAAGAAGAATGTAGGGAGAATATTTATTTTATTGAAATAACAGCATTATCGACAATACAATGCCCATTGGAAATAACTTTCCCTCTCCACAATGATGGAGCCCTGCTCACTAAAACAGCAAAATCACAAAATGAACAAATATGTGTTGTTTTCCCCCTCCCTCTGCTAAATAACCAAAAACAAAAATAAATTCTTTACCCTTAGTGCCTAGCTGGATACCTAGGCATAACTAACTCTCTCCCCACCTTTTTCCTTAATAATTATACTAAAGAATTTCCTGAAGTGCCCTTGCCCTACTGCTGCTTCTTCCTGGTGTAAACTAACAATCCTCGTGGCCCATGTAGAGTCTGGTCCAGCAGCCCATCCGTTGTTGTATCTACTTCTTCATTAATGCCGCCCCCTTGACATGAAGTTTTGTCCTCAAGACTTAGTTGTGGATGGTACCTCCTAATAGTATACTCGTCTTCCCAAGTCGCATCTTCAATTCCCTTGGATTGCCACTGTACCAGCCATTGGGAAATGCACTTTCTATCCCGCTGAACAACCCAGGTAGCTAACACTTTCTAGGGAACAGGATCTTCCGCTGGTTCCAGCTGTAATTCAGGTGGCAAGCGAAAGGAGCTAGGCTGGGTACCAATGGCCTTTTTGAGCAAAGTGACATGAAAGACAGGATGAACATTTGAGGTTTCGGGTAAGTGTAAATGGTGTGCTACTCTCCCCACCTTAGCCTCAATCTGAAATGGCCCGTAATAGCATGTTGATAACTTCGGGTAGATCCGTCGAGTAATGGACTGCTACCTATGAGGTTCTAGCTTCAAGTATACCCAGTCACCTTCAAATTGGACATCTCAGCGGTGCTGGTCAGCATACTTCTTCATCTGTTGCTATGAGCAAAGCAAGTGCTCTTTGAGTTGTCTCGAGGCCTCATCGTGGTCTTATAGATTCCTTGCTATTGCCTCCAGTTGGATTTCACCTGGAACATATTGCAAAATGGATGGTGGACGCTGACCATACACCACTTCGAAAGGAGTTGCTCCTGTGCTCACATGGAAGGATGAATTATACCAAAACTCCGCCCAAGGTAACCACTAGCTCCAATAACGGGGTTGGTCTACTGCAAAACAGCGGAGATAAGTTTCGAGGCACCTATTTATCACCTCGGTTTGTCCATCCGTTTCCGGGTGGTAGGCGGAACTATGTTCCTTGCAACTTGAACAGCTCTTGCCAAAACCGACTCATAAAGATCAGATCCCCGATCGCTGATGATTGATTTTGGAAAGCCATGGAGTCGTGCTATATCTTTCACAAACAACTCAGCAATTATCCTCGCCGTATATGGGTGTTTCAAAGCCACAAAGTGGCTGTACTTGGACAGCCTATCAACACCCACCATAATAGCATCAAAACCTTTAGACTTAGGCAAACCAGTAATAAAGTCTATGGAGATATCCTCCCAAATCGCCTGGGGAAGGGGAAGAGGCTGTAAGAGGCCTGCTGGACTAGAGAAGATTCCTTAAATTGTTGGCAAATGGAGCATATTCTTTAACCCGCTGCACCATACCCTTCCAATAAAAAATTGCCGCTATTCTTCAGTAAGTACGGTAATAACGCGAGTGTCCTCCAGTGACAGTGTCATAATAAGCATGGCTGGAATCCAACATGAGGTAGATGGAATGACCAATTTCTCTTTGCAGTATAGTACCTCTTGTCTCAACTCATAATCTGGCTTGGATGTGGGATTGGCCTGAAAAGCATATTTAATTGCTTTCAGCTGTGGATCCTGGTTCACCTCTTCTATGATGCTGCTACCATCAGACTAAGTAGGGGAAAAAATAAATGAAACATATTTGCCATAGTCTTGCTGCTTGGACAACGCATGAGCGGCAGTGTTGAGCTTACCCCGTTTATATTGTATTTCAAACACATATCCCATCAATTTAGCTTGCCAATTCTGTCTATCCGGAGTAGTAACCCGTTGTTGTAAAAAGCATCGTAGACTTTTTTGGTCAGTAAATACAGCGAACCTCCTTCCATGCAAGTATGGCCGCCAATGTTGAATGGCAAGTGTCAATGGCATAAGTTCCTTCTCATATGCTGACTTTGCAAGGTTGCGCTCAGTCAAGGTGTTACTTTAGTAATCAAGGGGCTGGCCTTCTTGCATCAATACTGCCCCTAACCCAGACCTGGAAGCTTCACACTCAACAAAAAATGGCGTAGTGAAATCTGGCAGTGCCAAGAAAGGAGCTGCTGTGAGTTTGTTCTTAAAGGTTTCAAAGGCAGCTTGAGCTTGTGCATTCCATTGGAAGCCATTCTTCTTAGTGAGCTCAATTAAAGGCTTTGCTATCTTCCCATAGTCTTGAATGAATTTCCTGTAGTATTCGGTCAACCGCAAAAATCCCTGAACTCCCTTGAGATTCTTTAGAGTCGGCCAATTTTGGACCGCTGTAATTTTGGAAGGATCCACAGTCACACCATGTCTAGAAATATAGTGTCCTAGGTAATCAATGGAGGTCTGCTCACTAAAACGGTAGAATCACAAAATGAACAAAGATGTGTTGTTTTCCCCCTCCCTCTGCTAAATAACCAAAAACAAAAATCAATTCCGTTACCCCTAGTGCCTAGCTAGACACCTAGGCATAACTAACTCCCTTCCCACCTTTTTTCCTTAACAATTATACTGAAGAATTTCCTGAAGTGCCCTTGCCCTGCTGCTTCTTCTTCTTGCTGGTGTAAACCAACAATCTTCGTGGCCCATGCAGAGTCTGGTCCAGCAGCCCATCTGTTGTTGTATGTACTTCTTCATCAAAGGACCTTGGAACTTGGTAGAGAGAGTAGCCTATCTCTTGTACTTTTGTACTGGAAAGTTCTGACTTCTTTAATTAATTAATTTCTACCTCTTTAAATAGAGGTTACAAGCCAAGGATCTAATAAAATAGGAATTCTTTGTTATTTGGGAAATTAGAAATTTCTTATAATTAGGAAATACTGAACTAGAAAAATCTAAAATTAAATAATAAAAATCCTGTAATCAAATTACTTGCTAAATAATTAAAATCTCCTGAAATGTAATTATTGCTTACATTGCTTTTCTTTCCATCTTTGTGCATCTATTACATATGTAGCATTGCTTCCCACCTGAAAAAAGAGCTTGTCCTCAAGGCAATATTTACAGTTTCAAATAGGTCGTAAGCATGTTGGCTTTTGCATTAAATCACTAAATTTAAGTGCTAGTTGGTCCAACTTATTGCAATGTTCCATTGGTTTCACTAGACGACTTTCCTTGTTGAAAACTATTGATTGCTATGATTTGTTACTGTACTTACTTGATTCTGTAATTACAGATTGATTATGTATTTATTATAGGCTAGCTGTATATTTCCTAAACAGTATAGGATTTCTGTATAAAATCTCTTGTACATTGTTTATTCTACACAAGTGAATAAAAAAAATCTACTCCATTCACTAGGTTGGACTCCTTATTTGACCTGAACCACCATAAAAGCAATGGGATTATGGATGCTTTCAAAATCCAATGGATCTTCAAACACATCAAAGGTTGGACGGGCAAGCTTCATACATTGTGGGACTATCACATTCCCCATTTGCATGACAAACTTATCGCTAATAATGTGATTGCAGAATTCTTAATTTTTATAGCTGCTCGTACCTTTATCTATTTCTAGCCTAGTATGAGAACCAGCTCTACCTCCATATTTTTAGCTCTCTTTAGGGAAGGAAACAAATCAAATTCTGTCCCTACAAATCAGCAGCAAATTTGATTATAAAATCTCTTAGCAAATCAACTTATCAAATCCCTATAATTATGTACATGTATAAGGAAACATTATATGTGCATTTTGTAACATAGATTATATATGTGCGGATGAGTTTTTGTGTGTAATATTGTTTGATAGGAGTTTATTAAGTTCTCAAATTTAATTTGGTTTGTGCTGTTTATATTTGTTTTCATGGTGTGCTACAGCAAAATTGTATTAATTTTGCTCCATGTTCTCATGAAACTGGCATGTATTTTTGAACCAGGATGGCAATTTCATGGTTGGATGCTTGGCATATCCACAGGTTTGCATTTATTTCATTATTTAATTGCATGAAATTTGCATTCCTCGCAGCAACAATTGCTATTATTGTAAATGTTATGTAGTGTTGTAGGGAGCCTTATTATTTGCAATAATTCGTTTGGCTATTCTTACATGGTATTGATGATTATATTTGGCATTATAGGATGCCTTATTACTATGAATTATACAGCCTTGATTTGGGTTTGGAATGTGTTTCCAAGTTGAATTGAAGGTTAGATATGTATTTGATATGAATTAAGAGTTTGGAAAGCCTTAGTTTCAACTTTGGCATATTAATTACTGAAAAAAAAAATAACCACCTTTGTTGCCATTTAATTCAACCAATGCAATTCACTTCATCAAAGAGCCTAGTGTTGTAGTCAGCCTTCGTATATGCAATAATTCATTTAGCTATGTAGTGATGATTATATTTGGCATTATAGGATGTCTCATTAATATGAATTATACAGCCTTGATTTGGGTTTGGAATGTGTTTCCAAGTTGAATTAAATTTCTAACATGTATTTGATATGAATTAAGAGTTTGCAAAGCCTTAGTTTCAACTTTGGCATATTAATCACTGAACAAAAGATAACCACCTCTGCTGCCATTTAATTGAACCAATGCAATTCACTTCATCAAAGAGCCTTGCAATTCCCATTTTGACTTTACTACATATAATCACACTCCTCTTGTTCATTTAAGATGATGCATTCTGTTCACCTTGATAAAAATTGCTTAATGTTCCTTTGCTGCTATGTAGCAAGTAAAATCACTTGCCCTAGGGAGAATTACCTGAAAACTAATTACATGCAATGGTTTCTTTAATGAACTTCAAATTATTAGTTTTTGTTTGATATAATGTTAAAATTTTATGAGGTTAACTTGTTCTACAACAATCATTCAGTAGTTTGAACAAAGCTTTGGTTATATTTTTCTTGACCATTTGGTACAACTTTTCAGTGCAGGAATGCTATATGGCTTCCTGGGCCAGTATTAGAAGCCGCTGTCACTACCAACATTTGCACATATTGCTCTCCAGGTTTTTAGTAATCATCCTTGACCATTTTTTGTTCTCCATTCATGTAGTTTTGACATCAATTTGTTTGATGCTTTATAGTGAATCTGGGTGTAGACTAAAGGCGAATTAAGCTATCCTTCAGTTATAGCAAACTTGTTCAATGTTTGAAATCTATAGATCAAAATTTACACATGAAAATGAAATAAATTTTGGGTTGTTGCGATATTATTATTTCCAAATGAAGATTTTTAAGAATAAAAATTTAATTAATTCTCACCTTAAAAATTCTAAGAATTTACAAGCTATATGTAGAGAAAACAAAAAGAGTTCCAGTCCTATTTTAATAAGGATAGAAAAACTAACTAGGAAATATAAAGATAAACTCTAACTAGAAAAACCACAAACAATTATCAACACTCCTCCTAAAGTCAGGTGCATGGATATCACACATGACCAACTTGCAAATTAACGTGTCATAATACTGGCTTATTAGACAATCATCCATTTTACCATTGCCAATCCTCTTCCTTGTTTGAAGATTTTGACTTCACAAAGTTGGTAGTGGTGTTAGGGAAGAGCCAAGTTTAGATAGAAAATGCCTTAGATGTTGGATTTCATCTGAAGAAAAAGGTTCAGCAGACATTGTCTCCTTGGATGCCTCTACTATCTCTTCCAATTTTATTTGAGCCTCCCAAAGGGTTGTCTTGTTTTCCTCCATCGCCTTTAGTAGGACAACCATGTAATTTCCAATAAGTCTCCTTTGTGTGGCGTGACTTCAACAATAATCACAATATAGGTGATCTTTATCAGAATTGGTAACCTTCAATTGTTCTTGAGAAATTTTTATAGTTAATTCATATTTCCCAATTGGTATTGTGTAGAGAATAACACTTCTTTTGACTTCCTCTTGTTGAACATAGGAATGTGCTTCTTTAAGTGAGGGAATATGAGTTTTAGCACTTACGTGAACCCTCATCAAATTCATCATTCAATCCATCCAGAAAATCATAGACCATCTCTTTTTCAACTATTTTTGGAAATGAACTGCATTTTCAATATGGCCTGCTTTGAAATCTTTGTAATAATCTAAGTCTTACTATAAGCCTCCTTATTCAGTAAAATAATCTAAAACTGTCATTTCACCTTGCTTAGTACCATGAACTTTGTTTTGAATTTCAAATATTCGAGCATTATTCTTCATGCACGTACAGGTGATTTTGGTTGCATTCGATATTTTTTCTATTGTGTCAAGCAATAAATATTATCTGAAAATCTGAGGTTGCATAGAGTTGATAAGCTATGTCATCACAAGTGAGTTTTCTGAGCCCCACTAGTTGTACGTGGAGTCAAAAGTAGCTGGTTGTTTTTTTCAACTCCATTAATGTAACCTTGCAACCTTCCAGCTTTAGTGAACAATAAACAGGCCCTTGACCAAGCTAGATATGTACCGCTATCTTCAAGTTTCACCGAACTTATTTGCAAATAGGGTCTATCACTAATTAGATTACTTTTTTTTTTACTGCCTTAGTGTCTGCCACAGTAGCTAAAAAGTGCTAGGACAATAAAATAGAAGAAACCAGAATCAAATAGGAATTTTAAAGTAATAGAGAGGTAAGAAACACTGAAATACACCAAGAAGTCTGATCAATGCCGGAAAATGGCTGGTTAGAGTTAGAAATTGTAGGTCAATCGGTTGGAAGAAGAACTGACGTCAATCGATGGTCGGAGTAGGCTGTACTGGGTTGACTCTTCGGCATGCTAACAGTACCCAACATTCTTCAACTGGCCCATGTGTGTGTCACTCGCGGCCGCTCCATTGTTTGAATTTGGTGGGTAGGTCGATCTGCAAGTGGCGCACCCTTTGGCAATGGTGGTATAAGTCACCACCTCAAAATAGCAAAGCTCTAATTTTGGTATTCTATGGTTCTTAAACCATATCAGGAAAATTAGAGATTTTTAACCAAATATTTTGGTTTTCGAGGTTTTCAAACAACACCATAAAAATTAGAGATTATTAACAAGAAAATAGGTATTTTACTTGTTGCTGGGAGGGAGAAAACTCAATTTTTAGAAAGAGCAAGGCTATGATACCATAATAATATTTGAGAATAAAAACGTTATTAATTCTCTCATCTTTAAAATTATAAGAATGTATAAGCTATTTATAGAAAAAACAAAAAGTGTTCTAGTCTTATTTTAATAAGGAAAGAAAAACTAACTAGAAAATATAAAAATAAACTCTAACTAGAAATATAAAATAGAATCCTAATCTAAATAGAAATATCACCAACCATTATTGTTACAAGCTGTAAATAGAGTAGCTTAATCTTAGGAACAAAATATATAGCTTTCCTTATCTAACTAGGTTACCTTAGTTATCTTGAACTTTAACACTTCTATGTTTGTATATATAGATGTACTTTTCAATACAGAAAATGAAATGATTATTTTCTCCCATCTTATGTTTATTTACATGGTATCAGAGCCTTAGGCTCTTTTGGAAATTTTTTGGGTTTCCGTCTCTAGGTTTGGAATTGCTATTCTGTTCTGTTCCTCTTAGGGTCAGATTTCCAGTGACTGTTTTGTCTCATCGCCGATGGAGAGAGGTGCACGAGGTCCTGATCAGCCTTTTCCCGCAGTACGGTGGTCGAATTCCTAGCGTGTGAGACTCACGCGCCAATTGAAGTTTCTGGCAACTTCTCAAGCTCCAGCACGTGGAGGTGCATGCAGAGGCAGTTGAAGCTCCGATTTTGTCTCCTATGTTGCCTCGCCATTTCCGGTTAGATCCCGATGTCATTTTGAGGTTGTCCTCTCCATTGGGCTCTTTGTCTTCACGGAGGTTCTGTCCCTTACCTCTTCAATTGCTGTGCTTTTTTGTTTGAGGAAACTATTTGGGTATTTTTGCATTTGAGGTGCTGGAAAATATTTCCTTCTCACGGTACCTTTTAGCTTTAGTCTGGAGGGTTTTGTTTCCCTCTCTGTGTGGTGTTTGGTTCTGTTCCTTCAAGTTTCAGGTCTGTTAGCTTATTTGAGGAGCTTTTGGCATTTTCTGGGCTTTGTTTCCAATTGTAGTTGTAATATTTAAGTAGTGGTTGCTGTTGCCACTAGTTTTTGGGTGTTGGTTTGTTACTTCAATCCACCTTGAGCACCTAGAGTGCATCGAATTGGCTGTGGAGAACTCAAGTTTTTTGTTTGGATATTTGTGGATTTGGATTGCAGATAGTGTTTGGATATTTGTGAGGTGTTATTCTTTGCGGCTTGATATTATTCAATATGAGTAGGAACAAGAATATGGTGTGCTATTATTGCCATAAACCTGGTCATACAAAAAAGTGTTGGTTAATGTATTTTGTTAGATAATAAGTTGTAATTAAGGGTAGAATAGTAATTTTTCTTTTACTACTTGTATACCTATAAATATACCCTTGTATCATTATTTTAGGGTAATTTCGAGATAATAGAAAATCTTGAGTTCCCAAAATCTTCATGGTATCAGAGCCACTGCCGTTTCGAAGGTCGAGTTAACTCCCTTTCGCAGTCGGTTCGTTTTCGGTAACCCCTATTTTTCCGGCGAGTCTAGAAGGTCGTGTTCCAAACTCCTATTTCGACATCGCCCCCATAGGAAGGTAGATCGGGTGAAGATCAGCCGGTGTCCCAGTCTCCGGCGCCGTCAGACGCCGCGCGTGAGTTCACGCGCCGATCAAAGGATTCGGCCCCTCCCCACGCGCCGGCGCGTGTGGCGCGTGACACCACCTCCGGCCACCTTTTGCTGCCGTTTTTTCTGCCGACCATCTCGCCGCCCTTTTCCGCCTCCAACCCACTGATCTCCGGTGACTTCCGACCACCTCGATTTCTGGGTCACGCGTGAACAGGTTCTGTTTTCCTGAGTTAACTTTTCCTGCTGTTTTTTGATCTTTTTTTGGCTTTTTCGTTATGTCAAATATTAAGGATGATCATAAGAAGGTTGAGAGACATCATTCCATGAATGACAGTCCTTATTCTCAAATTAGTTCAGTTAAACTTGAGGGGAGCAGTACTTATTTAGCTTGGTCTAGATCGTGTTTATTGTCGATCAAGGCTAGAAGGTTGCAGGCTTATATCGATGGAAGTAAAAAACCACCATCTGTCACCGATCCTAATTTTAATCAATGGGATTCAGATAATTCACTGGTTATGTCTTGGCCCTAAATTCGATGCATCCTAAGATCTCTAGACAGTATTTATTGCTTGACACTGCAGAGAAGATATGGAAAGCTGCAAAAATCACCTACTCTCGAATGGGAAATGATGTTCGTATCTTTGAACTCAGGAACAAAGTTCATGGTACAAAACAAGGTGAGCTTACTGTTTCAGATTATTTTTCTGAATTGGGTAGTTTATGGCAGGAACTGGATTATTATCAGGACTTTCAAGCAAAATGTGTTGATGATGCGGTGCTGATTCAAAAGATGATTGAAAAGGAGAGGGTTTATAATTTTCTGGCTGGTTTAAATCCTGAATTTGATCAAGTGCGAGTTCAAGTTATTGGCAGAATTCCTTTTCCTTCACTTGAGCAGGCACATTTTTTAATTCAGCAGGAAGAGACCAGGAGAGGGGCTATGCTTTATACTGCACCTATTGACAAGTCGGGTTTGACTGTCCATACCTCTCTTGAACAACCAAAAGGGATTCTTTTTGATAAAGATCATTTGCTCTGTGATTACTGTGGTAAGCCAAGGCACACTAAAGAGACTTGCTGGAAGTTGCATGGGAGACCTAGTAGGGGCCGTGGGGGAAAACGAGTTAATCCAACAAGGGCTCAAGCACATGTGTTAGAAACAGTGGAATCATCTAAGGAGTCGGCTTCAGTTGAGAGTCTCTCCTCTGATGAGATTTTGCATTTCAGGCGTCTTCTGTCTCAGCTTACTCCTTCCTCCAGTGCTACCTCTAATTTGGTCAAGTCAGGTACTACTTTCTCTCATCATAACTCATGGATTATTGATTCTGGTGCGAATAGACATATGACAGGCACTTCAAAAGACTTTCTTAACTACTCTCCTTGTTTAAAAAGGGATAGTGTCAGGGTGGCTGATGGGTCATTAACCCCTATTTCTGGGACAGGTTCTGTTGTTTGTACTCCTAATATTAAATTGTCTTCTGTTATTCATGTTCCTCAATTTCCTGTCAATCTTTTATCTGTCAGTTCTATCACTAAAACTCTTAACTGTAAAGTTGAATTTTTTCCTGATTTTTGTATTCTTCAGGATCTTCAAACAGGGAAGAGGATTGGCAGTGGTAGAGAGCATGATGGCTTATATATGCTGGAAGACAGTCAAGAGTTGCCTCTTTTTGGGGGGTATCGGGATGTCAACCAGGAGATCATTCAATGGCATAGGCGATTAGGACACCCGTCATTTTTTGTTTTAGAAAAACTATATCCTAGTTTATTTGCTAGAACTCGGTTTGATTGTTTATCTTGTGATGCTTGTGAGTATGCTAAACATACTAAAAACTCGTATCCTTTGAGTGATAATAAAGCCAGTGAGCCATTTATGATTGTTCATTCTGATGTTTGGGGACCTACACAAACTGTCTCTTTGTCTGGAAATCGATGGTTTGTTACTTTCATTGATTGTTGCACTAGAATGACTTGGGTGTATTTGATTAAAGCAAAGAGTGATGTTTTCTCCTGTTTTCAATTTTTCCATAAAATGATTGCCACTCAATTTGATGCTAAAATAAAAGTTTTGCGGTCTGATAATGGAACGGAATATATGGATAGTAGGTTGGGTACTTATTTGGAGTCTCATGGGATTATTCACCAAACTAGTTGTCCTTATACTAGTGCTCAAAATGGTGTAGCTGAAAGAAAAAATAGGCATTTGTTAAAAGTTGCTAGATCTCTTATGTTTACCATGCATGTTCCAAAGTCATATTGGGGGGATGCTGTATTAGCGGCTACCTATCTTATTAATCGAATGCCTCTCAAAGCTCTTAACTTTAGAATTCCTGTAGAAGTCTTAACCGGAAAAACTGGCTATACTGTTCCACCAAAGATTTTTGGATGTGTTTGCTTTGTTCATACTAGGAATGTTGGGAAATTAGATCCGAGAGCACTGAGATGTGTGTTCGTTGGATATTCTCCAACTCAAAAGGGATATAAGTGTTATCATCCTCCATCTAGGAAATTCTATGCGAGTATGGATGTTACCTTTCGGGAGTCTGAACCTTATTTTGGCAGTATCCAATCACCTCTTCAGGGGGAGAATAGTGAAGAAGTGGTGATGAATGTACCTGTGTTACCTCAGGATCTAGTTCAAAGGAAAAACGAAGGGATTGTTATTCAAGAGCAGAATGTTGATGTTCAGGGGGAGGAGAATGTTGTTGGTGTTGGTGGTCGTTTAGATAGATCTGAGTTGTTGAGATACTCGAGGAAGAATAGGTCTGAAGAAGCCATCATGCATTCTACACTGCCAGAATCCTCGGGTGAGTCACTTATTGATTCTGATTTATCTCTTGATTCTGATTTAAATTTGGCCATTGCTCAAAGGAAAGGAGTCAGGTCGTGTACAAAACATTCAATCTCTAACTTTGTCTCTTATGATTCTTTGTCTCCTTCCTATAGAGCCTTTGCCTTGTCTCTTTCCTCTATGTCTATTCCACAGGATTGGAGAGAAGCTATCAAAGATCCAAAGTGGAGAGAAGCTATGGTTGAAGAAATGAAAGCCCTCTCTAAAAATGAAACATGGGAACTAGTTGCATCTTCAGACAAAAAGTTAGTTGGTTGTAAGTGGGTGTTCACAATAAAACACAAAGCTGATGGTTCAATTGAAAGATTTAAAGCTAGATTAGTGGCAAAGGGATTCACTCAGACTTATGGAGTTGACTATCAGGAGACATTTGCACCAGTTGCTAAAATGAATAACATTAGAATCTTGCTATCTTGTGCAGCTAACTTGGATTGGGATTTGCTGCAATTTGATGTGAAGAATGCATTTCTTCATGGGGACCTGGAAGAAGAGGTTTATATGGAGATTCCTCCTGGTTTTGATGATGAGAGAACACAAGGAAAGGTGTGCAGACTGAAGAAATCCTTGTATGGGTTGAAACAATCTCCGACAGCTTGGTTTGACAGATTCAGCAAAGCTATGATATTCTTTGGTTATCAGCAAAGTAATGCTGATCATACCCTCTTTATGAGGCACTCCAAGGGTATGATCACTCTTCTCATTGTTTATGTTGATGACATAGTGATGACAGGAGATGATAAAGAAGAAATGGTTCAACTGAAGAAGCTCTTAACTCAGGAGTTTGAAATTAAGGATCTTGGAAAGCTACAATATTTCTTGGGAATTGAAGTTGCCAGATCAACCAAAGGGATCTTCATTTCTCAAAGAAAATATGTTCTGGATCTTTTGGATGAAACTGGTATGTTGGGATGCAAACCAGCAGATACACCCATTGAAAGTAACCATAAGTTACAAACAGGGACTGAAGGTGCAGTTGATAAGGGCAGATATCAAAGATTGGTTGGTAGACTTATCTATCTATCCCACACTAGACCAGATATTGCTTATACAGTTAGCTTGGTGAGTCAGTTCATGCATGATCCAAGAGAATCTCATCAACAGGCTGTTTTTCGCATTTTGAGGTATTTAAAATCAGCTCCAGGAAAAGGTATTCTTTTTTCAAAAAATGGTCATCTAAGAATTGAAGCTTTCACAGATGCAGATTGGGCTGGATCTTTAGATGATAGAAGATCAACCGCTGGTTATTGTACATTTGTGGGAGGTAACTTAGTCACTTGGAGAAGCAAGAAACAGAGTGTAGTTGCAAGATCAAGTGCAGAAGCAGAATATAGAGCTATGGCTCAAGGTGTTTGTGAGTTGTTATGGTTGTAGATGTTAGTAGCAGAGTTGAATTTGGCTAAAAGGGACCGACTATTTTTGTATTGTGACAACAAAGCTGCAATCAGTATTGCTCATAATCCAGTTCAACATGTCAGGACAAAATATATTGAAATTGATCGACACTTCATCAAAGAAAAATTATCTGATGGTGTTTTAAGCTTATTTCATGTAACGTCGGACAAACAATTAGCGATGTTTTTACAAAAGGACTCTGTAGTCGAGCTTTCCACGCCATAGTTTGTAAGTTGGGCATGTGTAATATCTTTGCACCAACTTGAGGGGGAGTGTTGGTTAATGTATTTTGTTAGATAATAGGTTGTAATTAAGGGTAGAATAGTAATTTTTCTTTTACTACTTGTATACCTATAAATATATCATTGTATCATTATTTTAGGGTAATTTCGAGATAATAGAAAATCTTGAGTTCTCAAAATCTTCAAAAAGTGACCGGTACCTCAGGTAAGTATATTATGATTTATGTAGATGAATATGCAAAATTTACCTAGTATTGGAATTCTTTGAAAATTTCACCCATCACTATTATTGCTGGGGTAGGGAATCCAAATACATATCTTTTATCTTCCTCATCTCAGTGGGTCATTAATTCTGGTGTTACAGATCATATGACAGGTAACCAAAATGTATTTTCTACTTGCCAGCCTCATACAGATTCTTCTCCAGTTACAATGGCATATGGATCACTTTCTCATGTAAACGGGTTTGGCACAGTTAATCTAACTTCATCAATTTCTATGGGTTCAGTTCTACATATACCAAAGCTTGCTTTTAACTTGGTTTTTGTAAGTAAACTCACACGTGATCTCAATTGCTGTATTTCCTTCTTCCTTGATCATTGTATCTTTCAAGATCTTGTAACGGAAATATATCATTAGTAAATGGTTATGTCTCAAGAGGCCTTTATATTCTTGATAGAAAGATACCGAGACTAGTTGCTTGTTCTAGTGTTTTTGTCTCCTTTTGAAGCACACTATCGGTTGGGGCATCTTCTTTGCTGACTCTGAAGAAACTTTATCCTCAATCTTCTGATGTTTCTTCTCTTGATTGTGAGTCATGTCAGTTTGCCAAGCACCACCGTAGCTCTTCAAGTCCTCGGAGTAATAAACGAGTTGATTCTACATTTGAATTGGTTCATTCAGATGTTTGGGGATCGTGTTCTGTGGTAGCCAAACCTGGGTTCAGGTATTTGGTAACATTTGTGGATGATTACTTTCGTATAACCTGGATATTTTTTATGAAAAGTCGATATGAATTATTTGCTCATTTTTGTGCTTTTTGTGCTAAGATCAAAACTCAATTTAATGTTTCTGTTCGCACATTGAGGAGTGACAATGCTAACAGATACTTTTTAGTTTCTTTTCAGCCATACATTACTTAGAATGGCATACTTCATCCATCATCATGTCCCGATGCACCATCCCAAAATGGAGTTGCTGAGAGGATGAACCGATATTTGCTTGAGACAACATGGGCTCTTTTATGTCAGATGAAAGTTCCTAAACAATTTTTGGCCGATGTTGTGTCTACTTCTTGTTTCTTGATTAATCGCATGCCCTCTTCAGTGCTTGCGGGTGAGACTTCCTACTCTGTTCTTTTTCCATCTAAGCCATTGTCTCCTATAGAACCAAGAATATTTGGGAGCACATGTTTTGTTTGAGATGTTCAGCCTCAAATCACTGAATTGGATCCAAAGTCACTGAAGTGTGTTTTCTTGGGGTATTCTCATCTTCCAAAGGGGTATAGATGCTATTGTCCAGAGCTTAATAGGTATCTTGTGTCTATTGATGTTACTTTTTGGGAGCATAAACCATTCTCATCTGCTGATTCTACAAGTTAGGGGGAGGAAGACCATTGGTTGGGCTATAGTGTTATTACAAGGTCAGCAGTGGTTCCCATTCCTATTATTCCAAGTGATTCGGGTCTTCCTATTCCAAGTGGTCCTATTCCTACTATTGTAGGTGATTCTGCTCATTCTTCATCAATGCCACCTATAGTAAAGGTTTATTCTTGAAGATATGGAACTTGCAATACAATGCCGGAATCAAATATATCCGGTCCAGCTCTAGATGATCTTGATCTTCCATTGCTCAACGAAAGGCAAATGCCAGTGTGCCTATTCTATTGGTAATTTTATCTCTTATGATCATTTATCTCTATCTTATGGTTGTTATGAGTCTTGAGTGTGTTTTTTTTTTTGGGTTGTTTCTTGTCTTTTTATTGTGCTTCTCTCGATTCGGTTTTTGTTCCTCGAACTGTTAAAGATGCTTTATCTCATCCCGGGTTGGCGTGATGCAATGATAGAGGAGATGAATGGTTTGGATACAAATAATACTTGGGGGTTGGTGAATTTACCAGAAGGGAAGAAAGCTATAGGTTGCAAATGGGTTTTTACAGTCAAGGTTAATCCGGATGGTTCTGTAGCTCGGCTTAAAGCTCGTCTTGTTGCTAAAGGATATGCCCAGACTTGTATAGATTATTCTGATACTTTCTCTCCAATCGCCAAATTAAGTTCCGTCCATTTGTTCATATCTTTGGCAGCCTCTCAACAGTGGCCTTTACATCAGTTGGACATCAAAAATGCTTTCCTTCATGGCGACTTTCGGGAAAAAGTCTATATGTAGCAATCACCTGGTTTTGTTGCTCAGGGGAAGTATGAAAATGTTTGTCATCTGAAGGAATCCTTGTATGGATTGAAGTAGAGTTTTCGTGCTTGGTTTGGAAAATTCAATGAGCTTGTCCAAGAGTTTGGGCTAAAGAATAGTTGATGTGACCACTCAATTTTATACATACAATAAAAAGCTGGTATTATTCTTCTTGTGGTGTACGTTGGTGATATTGTGATTACAGGGAGTGATTTTGCAGGTATCTCTTCTCTTAAGTTGGTCATGCATGGTAGATTTCACATTAAAGACTTGGGCCAGTCGAAATATTTCTTAGGAGTAGAAGTGTCGAGAAGTAAAAAGGGAATTCTTTTATTTCAAAGAAAATATATTCTTGACTTGCTTGTAGAAACTAGAAAATTAGGAGCTAAGCCATGCAATACTCATATGGTTCCTAATGTACAACTTACAAAGAATGATGGTTATTCTTTTGCTGATCCAGAGAGATACCGGAGGTTAGTTAGAAAACTGAATTATCTCACAGTAACTCCAGATATCACATTTGCAGTAAGCGTTATTTGTCAATTTATGGCTACTCCCACGGTTAAGCATTGGGAAGTTTTCGAGTAGATCTTATGTTACTTGAAAGGTGCTCCTGGACTAGGTAAACTGTACAATGATCATCGGCATACTCATATTGAGTGCTTAATCGATGTTGATTGGGCAGCTTCAAAGAGTGATAGGAGATCGACTACAAGTTGTGTTTTTCTTGGACGAAATTTAGTATCCTGGAGGAGCAAAAAGCAAACTGTGGTATCCAAATCTAGTGCAAAATTCGAATACAGAGGTATATCACATTCTGTATGTGAAATCTTGTGAATTCGTAATTTGCTTGCTGAGATAGGTTTAGATTCCTCATCGCCGGCAAAATTTTGGTTTGATAATCTAGCTGCTCTTCATATTGCATCTAATCCAATGTATCATGAACGAATCAAGTATATTTAAGTTGATTGTCACTTTATTTGTGAAAAGATTTAAAATAATATTATCTCAACGGAATATGTGAAGATAGGAGATTAGTTGGGTGATTTGTTAACAAAAGCTTTAAATGGGCATCGGATTGAATATTTGTATAACAAGCTGCGCATGATTAATATTTATGCTCCAGTTTGAGGGAGAGTGTTACAAGCTGTAAATAGAGTAGCTTAATCTTAGAAATAAAATATATAGCTTTCCTTATCTAACTAGGTTACCTTAGTTAGCTAGAACTCTTAACTCTTCTATGTTTGTATATATAGATGTACTTTTCAATATAGAAAATGAGATGATTATTTTCTCTCATCTTATGTTTATTTACAATTATTTTATTAACACCAAAGTGCAACTTGATAGGTTTGTATTTTAAATGGTACAAATGATGCACAGATAACAATTCTTTCTCTCTCTCTCTCTCTCTCTATGTCTCTCTCTCTCTCTCTCTATGTCTCTCTCTCTCTCTCTCTCTCTCTCTCTCTCTCTCTCTATATATATTATATATATATATATATATATATATTAGTTCTTTTGGTGGATTTTTGAGCATTTTCTAATATTATGACAATCAATTGTTACCTTCTATGTGTATTTGTACTTCATTGTCTTTTGTACATGCTCTTTCACTTGGTTCAAAGGATTCAGGCAATATGCATTCCGTTAAGGTTATTTAGTCAAGGTTCTTAGTTGTCAGTGAAAAATGATTTTCTATTATGCTTTCCTCTTTGACATCTTGACAGCTCATTAACCTTGTAACCTCTCTTTTAGGTCCTGTTTACTTGATTCGGTTCAAGTTTCGACAGCTTGAAATACCACCGGCTTTAATGTCAAACCATCTAGGTAAGTTCTCAGTCACTACTGCATGATGACACTTTGCATTAATTTTTCACAAATTGTGCTTAGAAAATTATGAAATATGAAGACCATTTTTTTCCCTACACAACATGCTAACTGCATCTTTTTTCAAAATTTCAACTTATTATTTCCAAATTATATGGTCTTATGTTTTTTTCTATTTATTTATTTATTTCTTAAGGAATAATTTTTCATGCTTTTGGATGTATAGTATCAGGCTAATTCCAATTGTAATGAAGGAAAAATCTTTATGAAACAAAACACAAGATGGGAGAATATTATTCTCTATTTTAGTCTTCAAAGATACATCCATATATGCAAGTATAGAAGAGTTTGAGTTAAGAGTTATCTAAGGTAACCTATTTGAATAAGAAAAGCTGCATGTATTCCTAGGTCATGCTGCCTATTTACATTCTATAACATTCCCCCTCAAGTTGGAGTATAGATATTAATCATGCCAGCTTGTTATACAAATATTTAACTCGAGGCCCATTTAAAAGCCTTTGTGAACAAATCAATCAACTGTTCTCAAGTCTTCACATATCCCGTTGAGATAATATTATGATAGAGAATAAAATATCGATAACTAACAAAACAATCAAACTATTAATCAAGTTGAAGAATATGAGAGAGATAATTGATTTCATTGATGAAAAGCTGGAAAATACAGATTAAAATCCCCCAGGTAGACAACTTCCCTCTCCAAAATGGAGCCCTGCTCTCAACCCGCAGAAAATTACAATGCAATTCATGATATGACCCTCTCACCCCAAAAACCAAACTAAATAAGAGAAACATGCAAGTATAGAAGAGTTGAGTTAAGAGTTATCTAAAGTAACCTATTTGAATAAGAAAAGCTGCATGTATTCCCAAGTCACGCTGCCTATTTACATTCTATAACACTCCCCCTCAAGTTGGAGTATAGATATTAATCATGCCCAGCTTGTTGCACAAATATTTAACTCGAGGCCATTTAAAGCCTTTGTGAACAAATCAATTAACTGTTCTCAAGTCTTCACATGTCTCGTTGAGATAATACTATGATAGAGAATAAAATATCGATAACTAACAAAACAATCAAACTATTAATCAAGTTGAAGAATATGAGAGAGATAATTGATTTCATTGATGAAAAAGCTGGAAAATATAGGATTAAAATCCCCCAGGTAGACAACTTACCTCTCCAAAATGGAGCTCTGCTCTCAAACGCAGAAAATTACAATGCAATTCATGATATGCCCCTCTCACCCCAAAAACCAAACTAAATAAGAGAAACAAAAATACAATCCATCCCTATTGTTTACCCTCCAGCTCAAAAGTGCTGGTCTTCCTCAAAACTTCAGCTTTGCTGTCCCTTACTCAGCTGCAATCCAGCTCACCTTGTATGTCAACATGGTCCAGCCCATCTTGTATAATATCTCTATCATTGCTACCCTCTTGAAATAAGTCTTGTCCTTAAGACTTAGCTGAGGGTACTCATCCCTCATTACAAATGCATCTTTCACCAACCATTGGGACACACTTTTGCCTTTTTTTTGGATCTCTCGAGTGGCAAGCACCTTCTCAAGGATATGATCTTCCGCTGTCTCCAACTCCGACTTAGGTGGCAGCTGTTAGTTAGTTTGGATTCCTTGAGCATGGGCTTTGAACTGATTGGTCCAAGATAGCGGAACTCGTCAGCAGTGAAGTGACGTAGATAGGATTCGAGACGAAATTGATGGTACCCATCCACTGAAGTTTTGCCAGATCCATATAAGCACATAGCAGAGTCAAGAGTAGGAAAGGCAGATTCAGGGGCATCACCACTCCAGAGGTGAAGCTTTTGACCCATGGTGACAACGACAAGCCTGTTTAAACCATTTCCAGTGCCAACTAAAAGCATTTTACGAGATTCAAAATAGTGCAATACAGGTGGACAAGCTCCCATCAAATGCACTATTCAATAATCCACTTGATAGTGTGTTAAACGTTAATCCCTGAAGCGTATTGAGATGATCAACGTTAATCTCTAATGCAGCAATAAAAGATACCTTTGTCCCTATTATGCTATTCCAAATATGATCAGTCCCCTCACAAGATGCTGCCCTTTCACTGGATGACAAAACACAAATGTCGCTCACCACCTCCTCATGGCCATAATACCCATATACACCACTTATTCTTGAAAATTCCCATTTCCAATTGAGAGACTGTAGAAAAAATTGCTTAAGAAGCAACCAAGTGGCACAACAATGACAAAATTTCTCAATCCCAAAAAGATTTGCAAAAGGAGGATACAAAGGCAACACCGAGTCCCTATGGCTTCCATCTTGGGCATCCCCATTTTCAAAAACATCCTCTGATCCCAATTATGCTTAACAAAACCCAGGGTTTTAAGCCATTCGATACCCCATATAACAGCCAAAGGACGACCGAAATCAAGTGAGAATGCATCCATACACAGGAAGACCCAAATCAATCGCAACTTAGCACTTGGACACTCTTCATGGACAGTAACACGGTAGCCATCCCCCAATTTAATCATCTTAGATGAAATAGAAGCAATAGGAAGGTTTAGGGACCTTACCTGTCTTACAAGATAGCACAATTGATAATATGAACCATCACTCTCTCTCAATTTTCTGAATAAACCCATGAATTCTCTCGACACTTTAGTATCATGCTCTCTGAGAATAACCTTTGATAGCTCGACTGTAGCATCTGGTTCAGGTAGACTTATAGCTATATTAGGTAATGCCACCATCTTACATCCCGCAGCACTCCATTCATCAGGATGAACATCAGCAGCCCCTCTGCGAAGAGTTATTGACTTATTAAGTACTAAGCCACACAAAGATAAGAATCCCAAAGACTTTGGATATATCATGCCCCCTCCCAAGCGAGGTTGCATAGCATGGAGATTTCGGTCTGCTCGGGAAACTTCCACAATACTCAGCAATACAAAATTTCGAGCTTCTTCCAATTTATGAGGCAATGTTTTTTCAATTACTTCTTTGAGATGGGAAATCGGATCCCCTTGTATGGCCCCCTGCAGTTTCAAAGTTCTGGGGACTTAGGCATGGCTCTTGGACCCAAGCCAGACCTCAATTGCGTTGTGTTTGTCTTCCTCTCTTTCATCTTCACCTTGACCATTGTCCCCTGCTGTTTCGTCCATCTGTTCACCCAAAGCCACTGATGTCTCAATATCCAAAATTGCAATCCGTAACTCCCTAGTGATGCAGTGATGTTGTGGGGTATACGGTTGGGCGCAATTGAAGCAGAGCCCTATCCGACGACGTACGGCGATCTCCTGCTGCGAGAGGACGTGGTTCCCTCACTCGTGTAGCTTGCTGAACTCGGTTTGGAGAATCAGCTGGGTTTAATGGTGGTGGGCCTAGGCCTCAACTTGTGAATTGTGGGTTGGGCTGACCCATATCCTTGAGAATAAGGAGACGAGTGACCGACGGGAAATGATGGCACCAACGTCGGCTTGGTGATACATCTCTCTTGGTGATACAATATCTGGACGAGTTACTGTGAGATAATTCAATTTTTCAACTAACGTCCAATATCTCTTTGGATCATCAAAAGGATCACCATCATTCTTTGTAAGTTGTACATTGGGAACCATAGGGGTACTGCATGGCTTAGCTCCTAATTTTTTAGTTTCTGCAAGCAAGTCAATAACATATTTTCTTCGGGGTAGAAGAATTCCCTTCTTAGTTCTCAAAACTTCCATTCCTAATAAATATTTCAACTGACCCAAATCTTTAGTGTGAAATATACCATGCATGAAAGACTTAAGTGAAGAGATACCTGCAGAGTCACTCCCTGTAATCACAATATCATCAATATACACAAGAAAAATAGTGCCACCTTCCGATTGTCTGTAGAAAACTGAATGGTTACACTGACTTTTCTTTAATCCAAATTCTTGGACAACTTCATTGAATTTTCCAAACCAAGTACGAGGACTCAGCTTCAATTCATACAAAGATTTCTTCAAGTGACAAGCTTTTCCATACTCTCTCTGAGTAGTAAAACCAGATGGTTGCTCCATATAAACTAATTCCTAAAGGTTGCCATGAAGGAAAGCATTTTGATGTCTAATTGATGTGAAGGCCAGTGTTGCGAAGCTGCTAAGGAGATGAATAAACGAACTGAACTCAATATGGTGACTGGAGAGAAAGTATCAGAATAATTCACTCCATAAGTCTGGGCATATCCTTTAGCAACAAATTACACTTTAAGCTGAGCTACAGAACCATCCGGATTAACTTTGATAGTAAAAATCCATTTGCAACCCACAGCCTTCTTTCCTTTTGGTAAATCCACCAACTCTCATGTTTTATTTGTATCCAAGGCATGTATCTCCTCGGGCATAGCATCATATCATTCAGGATGACTCAAGGCTTCATGAACTGTCTTAGGGATAGATATAGAATCTAAAGATGCAATTAAGGAGCATGTCGAGGGAGACAGGTGATCATAGGAAACAAAGTTAGCAATCGAATAAGTGGATTGACAATTGCGTTTTTCTTTTTGAAGAGCAATGGGAAGATTGGAGTCGGCTGAAGTTGGATCAGATGACAAAAAAGCTAGTGCAGGACATGTATCATTGGTGTCTTTTTTTTTAGAGTAGACTTGAACAATCCATGGTCTTTGTTACAAGATTAGCTGTAAATTAGCTACAATATTCTGTTTCCTTTTATTTTCTTTCCTTGTACAGAATAGGAAGTTTCCTAGTTAGGGTTTTTACACTTGTATAAATTCTGTATTCTCCCTTCATTTGAATATACAGAAAATCATTCTCCAATTTCTTGTTTTACATAGTATCAGAGCCTTCTAGGCTTGATTTGGGGTATTTTCTGGTATCTTTTGGGTTGGGTAACTTGTTCTAACTTTTGGGTTAAGGTTAGGGTTACTGTTTGGGTTGGGTACCCATTTTCTGGTGACCATTTTGTCTCACTGCCGGCGACAGAAGGAGTGCAAGGAGATTTTTGGCCATTCACCAAAATCCGGTGTTCTTCCGACCGGCGAGTGGATCTCACGTGCCGCCACAAGCTCATGCCCCTTATCTCACTCGTCGGCGCGTGGAGGCGCGTGACATGACCTCCGACCTTCCGATTTTTTCTCCGGCGTCGCCTGAAGATTTCCGGTCAGATTCCGGTACTGTCTTGGCTTGATTCTCTCTTCTGCTGGTACTTTTGTCTCCCATAAGGTGCTGTCCTTCTCTGTATGTGTTAATCAATCTGTTAAAAATCTTGTTGGCTATTTGGATTGTGTTTTTGGCTGGGTGTTCTGAGTTTTTTTATTGGTTGCTTTGATTGTTTTTATTCTGTGCGGGTATTATGGCTGATAACAAAGGAGGAATAAGGGAAATTGTTAGTGAAATTATCCCTTTATCTAAGATTACAGAAGAAAAGTTAGATGAATCCAATTATCTTGATTGGAGTAGAACAATTAGAATCTATCTTCGTAGTATGGATAAAGATGATTATTTAACTGATAACCCTCATACTGATAAAATTGAAAAGCAGATTTGGATGAGAGATGATTCTCGATTACTTTTACAAATTCGAAACTCAATTGAAAGAAATGTGCTTGGCTTAATTTCTCATTGTGAGCGTGTAAAAGAGTTAATAGATTATTTGACTTTTTTATATTATGGAAAAAGAAATGAGTCTCATATTTATGATGTTTGTAAAGCCTTTTATCGTGCTGAGAAGGAAGCAAAATCGCTCACTACTTTATGGAGTTTAAGAAAATTTATAAATAATTGAACATGCTTCTACCTTTTAGTATGGACATTAGAGAGCAACAGGCTCAGAGAAAAAAAATGGCAGTAATGAGTTTTCTAGCTGGTTTGCCATCTGAATATGAGACAGCCAAATCTCAAATTCTTTCTGGCTCTGAAATTCCTACTCTTGAAGATGTGTTTAGTAGGTTATTGCGTGCTGATAATGCCTCATCTAGTCAGCTCAACAGTGCTTTTGTTGTCAGAGAAAGTGGAGGTGATAATGGTAAAAGGAATCTGTCAAAGGGGGGAAATAGATATAATGATAATCGGAATACTGACGTTTGCTATTATTGTAAAGAACCAGGTCATACAAAGCGCTACTGCAAGAAATTGCAAAATCACAATCAGAGGTCACAAGTTGCTAATGTTGTGGCTTCTGGTTCATCATCTGAGCATAATGTCACTATATCTGTCGAAGAGTATGCCAAGTACCAAGAATTGTTAAAGGGATCTTCAACTTCTGTTACTACTGAAGCAGGTAACACATGTCTTATCTCCTCTATATGACAGGTAATCCTGATACTTTCTTTGATTTTCGATCCCATAAAACCCTTTTGCCTGTTACTATTGCTGATGGGACATCATACAACATTGTGGGGTCTAGCACTGTCAAACGTACTCCTTCTATTACTTTACCCTCTGTTCTAAATCTGCCTAACCTAGCTTTTAATTTGATATCTATGAGTAAACTTACCAAAGAACTCAATTGTTGTGTCTCATTTTTTCCTGATCATTGTCTTTTTCAGGATCTTATGACGAAGCAGATTTTTGGTAAGGGATATGTATTTGGTAGTCTATACATTCTGAATTCTTGGGTACCACGACCTATTGCTTGTTCCAGTGTAGTGTCTCCTTTTGAAGCACACTGTCGATTGGGGCATTCTTCTCTACCTATGTTAAAGAAGTTATGTCCACAGTTTTATAATGTATCTTCTTTGGATTGTGAGTATTGTCATTTTGCTAAACATCATCGTAGCTCGTTTGGTTCTAGAATTAATAAACGAGCTGAGTTTTCTTTTCAACTTGTTCATTCGGATGTTTGGGGTCCTTGTCCTGTTATGTCCAAAACTGGATACAGATATTTTGTTACTTTTGTGGATGATTTTTCCCGTGTGACTTGGATTTATTTTATGAAGAATCATTTTGAAGTTTTTTCTCATTTTTCTGCCTTTTGTGTTGAAGTTAAAACCCAATTTAATGCTTCTGTGAATATCTTGCGAAGTGATAATGCTAAGGAATATATGTCAGATTCTTTTCAGCGGTATATGTCTCAACAGGGTATCCTTCACCAGTCCTCTTGTGTTGATATTTCTTCTTAAAATGGAGTTGCTGAAAGGAAGAACAAACATTTACTTGAGACAGCTAGAGCTTTATTGTTTCAAATGTATGTTCCTAAGTGTTTTTGGGTCGATGCTATTTTTACAGCTTGTTTTCTGATCAATCGGATGCCCTCTACGGTGTTAAATGGTGATGTCCCTAATAATGTGTTGTTTCCAAATAAAATACTGTTTCCAGTGGAACCCCGAATTTTTGGCAGTACTTGTTATCTTCAAGATGTTCGTCCTCATTTTACCAAACTTGATCCTAAGGCATTGAAGTGTGTTCTTGGGATGCTCGCGTCTTCAAAAGGGATATAGATGTTACTCTCCTGATTTGAAGCGACATTTGGTTTTCGCTGATGTGGTATTTTCAGAAGATAAACCTTTCTTTTCATCTCCATCCAATCTTCCAAGTCAGGGGGAGGAAGATGAGTGGCTTATTTAGAAGGTGACATCTTCCCGAGAATCAGATGATGTGTCTACTGCATCTTCTTGTACTGAGCAGCTAGCAAGTGATGATCCTTCAACATCAACAAGACCACAGATTGTTCAGGTCTACTCTAGACGAAGAGACACTAATGGTACATGTCCCGCACCAGCACCTTCGTCATCTGATCTTGCTCCTACTGATTCCGATCTTCCCATTGCTCTTTGTAAAGGTACACGTAATTGTAAATCCACTTATTCCATTGTTAATTTTGTTTCCTATGATCACCTGTCTCCCTTGACATGTTCTTTAATTGCATCTTTAGATTCTATATCTATCCCCAAGACAGTCAAAGACGCTTTGAGTCATCCTGGATGGTATGATGCTATGATTGAGGAGATGAATGCCTTGGATTCAAATCATACTTGCGAGCTGGTGCATTTACCAGAGGGAAAGAAGGCTGTGGGTTGCAAATGGGTCTTTACAGTCAAAGTAAATCCAAATGGTTTTGTGGCTCGGCTGAAAGCTCGACTTGTTGCTAAAGGATATGCACAGACTTATGGGGTGGATTATTCTGATACTCTCTCCAGTTGCCAAATTGAGTTCTGTTCGTCTTTTCATTTCTTTGGCAGCTTCTCATCATTGGCCCTTACATCAACTTGACATCAAAAATGCCTTCCTTCATGGCGATCTTCAAGAAGAAGTCTATATGGAGCAACCACCTGGTTTTGTTGCTCAGGGGGAGTATGGAAAAGTTTGTCGTCTGAAGAAGTCTTTGTATGGATTAAAGCAGAGTCCTCGTGTCTGGTTTGGTAAATTCAGTGAAGTTGTCCAAGAGTTTGGGCTAAAGAAGAGTCAGTGCGATCACTTTGTTTTTTATAGACAATCCGGAAATGGCATTATTCTTCATGTGGTTTATATTGATGATATTGTGATTACAGGGAGTGATTCTGCAGGTATTTTTTCACTTAAGTCTTTTTTGCATGGTAGATTTCATACTAAAGACTTGGGTCAGTTGAAATATTTCTTGGGAGTGGAAGTGACGAGAAGTAAGAAAGGAATTCTTCTATCCCAAAGAAAATATGTTCTTGACTTGCTTGCGGAAACTGAAAAGTTAGAAGCTAAGCCATGCAATAGTCCTATGGTTTCCAATATACAACTTACAAAAGATGATGGTGATCCTTTTGTTGATCCAGAAAGATATCGAAGGTTAGTTGGAAAATTGAATTATCTCATTGTAACTCGTCCAGATATTGCATTTACAGCAAGCATTGTCAGTCAATTTATGGCTGCTCCCACAATTAAACATTGTGAAGCTCTAGAGTATATCTTATGTTATTTAAAAGGGGCTCCTGGACTGGGTATACTATACAGTGATCATGGGCATGCTTACATTGAGTGCTTTACAGATGCTGCTTGGGCAGATTCTAAGATTGATAGGAGATATACAACAGGCTATTGTATCTTTGTTGGAGGAAATTTAGTGTCCTGGCGAAGTAAGAAGCAAACTGTAGTATCTAGATCTAGTGCAGAATCCGAATACAGAGCTATGTCACAGTCTGCATGTGAAATTTTGTGGATCGATCATTTGCTTGATGAAATTGGTATGAATCCCTCGTCTCCAGCGAAATTTTGGTGTGATAATCAAGCTGCTCTTCATATTGCTTCTAATTCAGTGTATCATGAACGGACCAAGCATATTAAAGTTGATTATCACTTTATTCGTGAGAAGATTCAAGATAACGTTATCTCAACAGGATATGTGAAGACAGGAGAACAGTTGGTCGATTTGTTTACAAAAGCCTTAAATGGCTCTCGAGTTGATTATTTGTGTAACAAGCTGGGTATGATTAATATTTATGTTCCAGCTTGAGGGGGAGTGTTACAAGATTAGCTATAAATTAGCTACAATATTCTGTTTCCTTTTATTTTCTTTCCTTGTACAGAATAGGATGTTTCCTAGTTAGGGTTTCTATACTTGTATAAATTATGTATTCTCCCTTCATTTGAATATACAGAAAATCATTCTCCAATCTCTTGTTTTACAGTCTTGTTGATGTTGAAGAAGCACCATGTGTTGTCTGCTAAAAACCAGAAGATACAAAAGACACATCAATAGATTATTGAGAAAATGTCACAGTATAAATAAGCCACTCATATTTCGCCCCCTACCATGAACGAGTGGGTTCGGAGGGAAAGAAAGGTTTATTTTATGAAAATACCACCTCAACTGAAACTAGATATCGTTGCAGATTAGGAGAATAACATCTATATCCCTTTTGAAGACGCAAGTATCCTAAGAAATCACACTTCAATGCCTTAAGATCTACTGTAGTAACATGGGGTTGGACATCACAAACATAACAAGTACCGCCAAATATCTGTGGTTCCATAGGAAATAATGTTTTATTGAAAAATAAAACACTATAAGGAACATCACCGTTCAACACTGTAGAGGGCATCCGATTAATCAAAAAACAAGCTGTAGAAATAGCATCAACCCAAAAATACTTAAGAACATTCATCTAACATAATAAAGCTCTAGCTTTTTCAAGTAAATGCTTATTTTCTCTCTCAGTAACTCCATTTTGAGAAGGGGTATTAACACAAGGAGACGGGTGAATAATACTACGTTGAGACATATATTGTTGAAAAGAATCTGACATATATTCCTTAGCATTGTCACTTAACAATATATTCACGGAGGCATTAAACTGGATTTTAATTTTAGCACAAAAGTAGAAAAATGGGAAAATACTTTAGAACGATTCTTCATAAAATAAATTCAAGTCATGTGAGAAAAATTATCCACAAAAATAATAAAATATTTGTATCCAGTTTTTGACATAATTGGACGAGGACCCCAAACATCCGAGTGAATAAGTTGAAAAGCAAACTTAGCTTGTTTGTTAATTCTAGGACCTGACGAGTTACGATGATGTTTTGCAAAATGACAAAACTCACAATATAAAAAAGAGACATCATGGAATTGCGGGCACAGCTTCTTCAAAACAAGCAAAAAGGGATGTCACAACCAACAGTGTGCTTCGAAAGGAGACACTACACTAGAACTAGCAACAAATCGTGGAACCCAAGAATTTAGGATGTGTAGACCACTAGATACATGTTCTTGACCAAATATTTGACCAAATATTTGCTTCGTCATAAGATCATGAAAAAGATAGTGGTTAAGAAAAAATGAGACAACAATTCTGCTCTTTGGTAAGTTTACTCACAAATATCAAATTAAAGGCTAGATGGGGCAGATTTAGAATAGAAGATAGAGTAATAGGAGTTGGTTTAACAGTTCCAGACCTCACAATATTGTATGATGTTCCATCAGCTATAGTAACAGGTAAAGGAGCTTTATGAGATCGAAAATTCGAGAAAGTATTAGGATTACCTGTCATGTGATTCGTGGCATGAGAATCAATGACTCAATTGTTGCTAGAAAAGATAAGACACTTGTTACCTGCCTCAGTAATGACCGATGTTGATGATCCCTTAAATATTTCCTGGTACTTAGCATATTCTTCGACAAAAATAGTGATATTCTACTCAAAGGATGAATTAGAAGTAGCAACATTAGCAATTTGTGCCATCTGATTGCGATTCTGCTATTTCTTACTGTAGCGCTTTGTATGACCCGACTCTTTGCAATAGTAACAGATAATATCAGTATTTCGATTGTCATTGGATTTTTTTCATCCTCTGCACATTCTTCTTACAATTGTCACCTCCACTTTCTTTTACAACAAAAATATTATTTAGCTGACTAGAGGAAGCATTATCTGCATATAATAATCTACAATACACATCTTCAAGAGTATGAATTTTGATACCATGAAACAAAACACAAGATGGGAGAATATCGTTCTCTATTTTAGTCTTCAAAGATACATCCATATATACAAGTATCGAAGAGTTAGAGTTAGAGTTATGTAAGGTAACCTATTTGAATAAGGAAAGCTACATCTATTCCTAAGATCACGCAACCTATTTACATTCTGTAACACTCTAGTGTTATTGTTGTTGCGGAAAGCAACGTAACTACCTTTGTACATTTTCATAACTTATATTATATCTTTTATACAGCCGAAGATTTTTTAGATAGCAATTTTCGGATTTAAATGTCCATATATTAAAAAAACTTCACAGTATTGGGTGATGTTGCCCTGATTCTACTACTCCATCTCTGGTAATTGTTTTTGTTATTTGAGACCCTATTTGAACTATCATAGCATGTCCAAAATGTGAACCTTTTAACAAGGAATGCTCAAGTTGGTTGAGGTTTGTGATAGTTAGAATTGATGGTAAGGGCTTCGTGGGCGGAAATTTGAAGATTAGGGTATGGAAATTGATTTTTATGAGTTAAGATTGGATGTATTGTATTTGAGGAATGCATATAGTAGTTCTGAAGAAATTTCATTTCGTCCTATGTGAATTTTTTAAGTTCAAACATCTTTACAAGTTAGAGAAACAACTTGAAGCACAAACAATGAACATTTTCTATAAGAAAGGCAAAAATAGGGAGTATTTTGTATTATTCACTTTAGAACGTAATAATAGTTACAAGTTACATAGGCTACAAAAAGGAAATAATGATATTAAATCCCTAAAAAGTAGATCCCTGATTAGCTGACTAAAATTATGGGACACAAGTTAGCCAATAGAGGGTTTGTTAAAATCGGGCAAAGCCAATAGAGGGGTGGTCGTTAGCTGGGCCTTTAATTCGTCGAAGGTAGATTGCACCCGCTCACCCCATTGGAATCCGTTTTTCTTTTGTTAACTTAGTCAACGGCTTGGCAATTTTACCATAATCCTTCACAAACTTTCTATAATACCTTGTTAATCCCAAAAATCCCCAAACTTCCTTCACATTCTTAAGAACTGGCTAATTTTGAACTGCTAATACCTTGAATGGATTGACTGCTGCTCCTTTTGAGATACAGTGACCGAGGTAATCGATGGAGGTTTGCCCAATGGAACATTTCTTGGGGTTAACCTTGAAGCTATTGTCCATTAAAACCTGCAAAACAATAGACAAATGCTACTTGTGTTCCTCCTAACTTTTGCTGTAAACCAGTATGTTGTCAAAAAAATCAAGGTCCATGCGTTTCAACCAAGGACAGAAGATGTCGTTTATTATACTCTAGAAGGTGAAAGGGGCATTAGTAAGCCCAAATGCCATTACTAGAAACTCGTAATGGCCATCATGGGTGCGGAATGCTGTCTTGGGTTCATCTCCCTCCCGCATTCTGATTTGGTAAAAATCCAATTTCAAGTCTAACTTCTAGTAGAACTCGGCCCTATGCAACTCATCAAGTAGTTCTTCGACTGCTAGGGTCGGGTATTTGTCCGCAATGGTGACTGCATTCAAAGCTCTATAATCAATGCACAACCGCCAAGAGTCATTCTTCTTCTTAACCAAAAGTATCAGACTGGAGTAGGCACTTTGGCGGATAATTCCCTGTTGCAACATCTCTGCCACTTGCTTATGTATTTTGGTCTTCTGAACTTGTGGGTACCTATATGGTCGGACACTATCCGCTGCATGTCCTGGAAAAAGTCGGATGGCATGGTCATGTAATAGTCTTGGCAGTAACCCAGATAATAGCTTAATGACTTTTGAGAATCTGTTCATGAGAGTTGCAATATAAGACCTCTGATCTGTAGTGAGTCCCTGTTCCAATGTTGGCGGCAATTGCGGTTGATAGAGGTCCTTGCTCATTCGCTTCAAACTTCCCCCTACCAATTAGACTTGCAAAGCGCCAACATCCAGTGGCGTGCCCTCAATGCCAGTTAACTCAACATGTATGCCTTGAAATTGAAATTGCATCCACCTTTGATCCCAATTATGCATAATGGTACCTAGGTTCTTTAGCCACTCAATTCCCACTACGACATCCGATGGTCCCAAATCAAATACCAGTGCATCCAATTACAAAAAGATAATCCCCAACTATACTTCGACATCCTTGCATCTTTTGTGGATAGAGACTCGATACCCATCCCCCAATTTAATGTTCATAGAAGGAATAGACTGAACAGTGAGATTCAAGGACTTTACCAATTTTCGCGAGATGAATTGTGTGTGGCTTCCGAGTCAACAAGCAGGACAATGGGTATGCTGTGTATGGCTCCCTGAAGCTTCAAAGTTCTGGCCCATTTGCACCAACCCCTACCCCAAAATAAGCTTCAATATAACTGCACTCACCTTCAATGACTCCCTCTCCTTCCCCTTTATCTGTATTTGTGTTTTCTAGTGTTGGTTCTTCAAGGTGGAAATACAAATCATTCTCAAAAATGGAAACCCTTAAATCTCCCAATTTGCACCAATGTTGTGGGTTATAGCACTGGGTGCACTTGAAGCATAATCTTAGCCTTCGTCGTTCCTTAAGTTCTTTCAAAGAGAGATGGTGAGTCCCTCTGTTTTGGATCTACTGCTATGCTCTAGGGGGTGGATGAAACGCAGGAGTAGGGGTCGTTTCATGAGGAACTAATGGGCCAGGATGTGTATTTTTTCCTTTTGGGTCGGGTTGAGCTGCTTCCTTGGAGTTAAGAGAACGTGAGATCCGGGGAATTGCATGATGAACTTCCACGCGATTCCAAACCGCCCCGCCCTCCTTCACTAGCGTTCTGCTCCCTGGGGGACTGGACTTCAACTCCGCATCCCGTGCTAATTCCATTGCCTCCTCACAAGTCAAGGGTTTCAAATACTGCACCCATCTACCTACTGCCTCCTTTAACCCTCCCATAAAGTAACCCATAAATTATGCTTCAGATGTTTTTGGGATGTAACTAATGATAGACTCAAACTCCTCGATGTATTCATCGACACTTCTGGTCTGAAACAGGGTTCGGAGCTCCTCATAGGGATTATGAGTTCTTCGTTTCCCAAAGTGCCCATTTAATCTAATTTTAAATTGCTCCCACGACATATGTGGGTTATCTCTCAATGCTTGGGAAAACCGTGTAATAGCAGCTCCAGTCATACACATCTAGGCTATCTTAAGTTTCATCCTCTCTGGAGTTTGGTTAATGCTGAAATACAATTCAGCCCTGACGATCCAACTACGAGGTTCAGGTCCACTAAACTCCGGTACCTTTACTTTGGGTAGAGCCAGCGTACCCACCCCAAAATGATTGTGTCTTACACAGGAATCCAATGGGGATGAGTTGAGCTGACAAAACTTTGTATTGGACGGAATGAACACTCTAGCTGGTGTTTCTTCAGAGGTCCCCCTATTTCACTGGTTTCACGATGGTCTGTTGCTTCATCAGTTTTGGGTTGTTTGTCAATGTTTTTCTGGAGTTTGGCATCCATGTTTTCAAACTTTTCTTCTGCAAAATTTTGGAATGCAGCAATGGAATGCTGTATTGCTCCTAGTGCCTCTTTGTGAGAATCTACTCGGTTTTGTAAATCAATCTTGGATTGCAAGCGAGGTTGTGGTGCGTTTGCCATATCCTTCGTTTCCCATAGACGGCGCCAATGATAGGAACATAAACAACACGAGCAAACCTTTCAAGCAAGATTAATAAAAAATGTAGTGAAAGAGAGGAATGGACTGTTTCATTCATAAAAAGGGTCTGATACTAAGTCACAGGAAGAGCAACTTCCTTCTCCAGAAATTGGAGCCCTGCTCTAAAACAGAAGTTACAATGATATTCAAAAAGATGCCCTGCCCTCCCCAAAAACAAAGCTAAGTAACAATAGAAAAAAGCAAAACCGTTTCTCCTGTCTACCCTCCAGCTAGGCGTAGGCGTAACTAACCTCTTAACAAAATAGTCCAGCTCAGATGTGCTGGTTTCCCTCTTTGCTCCTGTTCTGTTGCTTCTTCTTTCGGGAGTATTCTTGAAGCCTTCTTGGCCCATGGAGATCCTGGTCCAGCAGCTCCTCTTGCAGCTCTCTGTCTATATCAGAAACCTTCGATCTCAAAGCTTGAATTTCTAGAAATAAAACTAGTTGCTTTTGTTCCTTCCAGATTATCCTAATATTAAGTTACAGCCTTGAATTAATTAAACACCACGATGCTAACTGCCTCCTTGTTTATAGACACATGGTACACTTGCATAATCTAAACTCAAACTGACGAGCACACCACATAAGCAAACTAAGTACATATGTTAGAATTCATATATAAGAAAATCGTCCAAGTCTGAATTCACATGGCTGCACTCACTTGGCCATGAGCTTATTGGCTAGACATTAGAGTTCCATATGGATTTCATGGTTGCACCTGGTGTTGCTGCTGGTTCCAACTTGCTGTGGCTGCTGGTATTCTTGATTTATAATATAGTCACGTTGCCTTGCTAGCAATAATTGACTCATTTTATTCTAGATAGTGTTTTCTCAACTTGTATTCAGTTAATGTTGTCTCCAACTCTTCATTATGTTTCTATTCAGTGTCCATTCTTATCAATTTTGCCATCACTATGATATCATTTTTTTTCTTTTCTTATATTCATTTTATTTAGATCTAATCAAAAGTACACATTCTCATACACTTTTTTTCTGGAATGACATTCTTATCCAATTTTCAATTTCTTTCATCTGCCGATCAGGTTGTATTGGTGGCTGTGATGACACACTAAGACAATTGATAGAGATATGTGGCACTGGTTCTCGTGCACAAGGTCTGTATAACTTTTCTTAGAGCAATCAAGGGCATAAAATTTTTCCAGTCCGCAAAATAATATGACAGATTATTGTCTTAGTTTATTGTTGTTTATTGTCTTGTGCTTGGTAATGAGTTTTATTGGTGAGATATTTAATTCTTAATTTTGGTCGTTGGATGGTTCTATCATGATGTTGGGCTATGATTATTGTAAATATCCCTATGAGTGGCAATTGTTGGAAACAGGAATTCCTGCCAGTGGCAGAATTTTTGAGACTAGGGATTTTTGTGCTATGATTTTTTGGATATTATAGCTGTGGAGATTTTTGTTTTGTCAATGCTACAAAATTTGAAAGTATGTGTTAAAAACTTTTATTTGGATTAGGTCCTAATGTTACTCTTTGTATCTTCTATGAATAGCAATGTACATTCTATGTGGTATGTGAATAAGAAATCTTGTTAATCGTTCCTATAGGTTTGGTATCAGAGCATTAGGCTATTCTGAGATCAAGAATCTGCTGTCTGTACCCTATATTGATCCTTTTTACCCTATTTCTACCCTTTTTTTGTTCAAAAACTAAATACGCTATTTCTACCCTCTTTTTTGATAAAAAAAACCTTGCTCTTTCTGCACTCTTTTTTGATTAAAAAAAAAAAGAAAAAAAGAAAAAAAAACTAAGTATGTTTTGCTTCTTTGCGTGCTTTCTGGTTTAAAGAGTGATGCAGCAGTGTCATAGTCGTGTTCTTATACCTAAATCTAATTGTTTTAGATCAATTAGTTTTTGTTGCTTTATTTTTGTAATTTCCAGTTTTGCTGGTGTTACAGACTGTATAGCCGTATGTTACAAACTGCATAGCTGTACAGTTGACATTCCTTATTTTGTACGTGATCTTAGGAGGCTGATTTGTAGGGACTGATTATAGGGATTTTATTTTATTTCCTTTGCTTGAGCCCTTGTACCATGTATAAATTCCTGTACTTTGGAATGCTTCAATACAAGAAAGAATTCCCCTATTTTCTGTCTAAGATTACAGCTGGAAATAATTTACAGCCTATATAGAGTCTTTGTTTTTACTCTAAATTCCTGTTGATTTAGCATTAGCACAAGAGTCTTCCTTTGCAAGTCAGATTCTAATCCTTAAAGGACTAGGATTAGTTATTGAATCCAAAAGTCTAAAAGGATTAGGACTAATATAGTTGTTTAGATATTGCCACTTTTACTGCAAAAATTGGATTGTGTTTTTTGGGATTCAAGCTCTGTTGAGCAGTATGTTTCCCAGCCTTAAGGCTATCAGTGTATAAATGTCTAGCTGATTTCTTTCCTTGTATAGCTTTCCTTGTATATACGTTTAGCTGATTTCTAGGCTAATATTTCTTAGTTTCCTTTCCTTAATCTTTCCTTTTTTGGTCTCTAACCTCTTGTATATATTCTGAGATTTTATTGAATGAAAGGGAGCTTTTCCATCGCAAATATTGTTATGGTATCAGAGCCTATTCGGTTGTTTTGAACGTTTTTTCTTGAGGCAGTAACTTCTGGATTTTGGTTTTTCTTTGGGTCACTGTTCTTTGTGTCTGTCGGGATCTCACCGCCCATCAGGAAGGTAGCGCAGGGTCTTTTCCGGCCTGTTCCCAAAATCCGGTGACCGGGTGTTGAGCGAGTGTACTTCACGCGCCGTCTGAAGCTCTCGGTGTACTGTTCACGCGCAGGCACGTGGTAGCGCGTGGAGGCACGTGCAGCGGCCGTTTCTTCTCCGTTTTCTTCTCCGACGTCGCAATCCTCTTTCCGGTGGTTCTACGGTGTTGATTTGGCTGTCCGACTTGGTTAGGAGGGTGGACCGTGCTTCTACTTCTGGTTTGGTTAGGGTTCTTATTTCTGATTTTGCTCCTGTAACTTGCAATTGATTTGGTTCCTGCTTCTGGTTTTGGTTTGTCATCTTATACGTATTTTGGTTGCTGTTTTTTTGGTTTTGGTTGGTTAACCTAGCAATTTTTCTTGGGTCAGTCATTTATTTTGCTTTCACAATATGTCCTCTTCCGAGATTTTGGGTATTAGATTCACAGGAAAGAATTATGCTGCATGGGAGTTTCAGTTTAGAATGTTCTTGAAGGGAAAGGAGCTTTGGGGACACATTGACGGGTCTTCAACTGCTCCAGCAGATGGGACAGGACGAAATGATTGGGAGACAAAAGATGCCAGGGTTGCTTCTTGGATCATTGGTTCTATTGAAGCTCATATGGTGAATAATTTGAGTTCCTTTACTACTGCCAAAGAGATGTGGGATTATCTTCGGAGAATATACCATCAAGATTGTTAGAATACAGCTGTAAAGTAATTGGAGCTAATTAGGGAGCAAATTAGGGAGCTAATTAGGGACTATAATTATTAACTTTGTTTGCTTTTCTTTGTATAAATAACATTAGTGTTAATGAAAATATAATGAGATTCAATTCAGAATTCTTACATGGTATCAGAGCCTGGGGCTCGTTTGGAAATTTTCTGGGTTTCATTTTCTGGGTACGGATTCTGTTCCTCTCAAGGTCAGATTTTCCGGTGATCGATTTGTCTCACCGCCGGCGGAGAAAGGTGCGCCAGGTCCCGATCGGCCTTTTCCCGGAGTACGGTGATCGGATTCCTTGCGCGTGACGCTCACGCGCCGGTTGAAGTTTCTGGCGACTTGTCACGCTCCGGCGCGTGGAGGCGCGTGCAGAGGTGGTTGAAGCTCCGACTTCTTCTCCGGCGTCGCGTCGCTGATTCCGGTAAGATTCCGGTGTCTGTTTGGGTGGTCTCCTCTCTTGGTGGTAGTTGGTCTCCTCTGAAGGTTCTGCTCCCTTCTCGGTTTCATCTCCAGCCTGTTTCTGGTGCTTTTGTGACTGGGTTATTCCTTTCAATTGCTGGAACTTGTGGCATTGGCAGAGGTTTTTTCTTTCCTTCTCTACCTCTTTGCTCCCTTTGGCCCTTTTATTGTATTATTGGCTTAGTTGTATTTTATTATGGAGGCTGGAAAAATGTCTGACGGGACAGGGCAGTTAATCACTGAGGTAGTTCCCACCCTTAATAAAATTACAGATTATAAATTGAATGGGTCTAATTTTTTACAATGGAGCAAAACCATTAGGATCTATTTACTTAGTATTGATAAAGATGATCATTTGACCCATGATCCTCCGACTGATGCTAAGCATAAACAATCTTGGTTACGAGATGATGCCCGGCTGTTCTTACAAATTAGAAACTCCATTGATAATGATGTCCTTGGTTTGATAGATCACTGTGAATTGGTAAAGGAATTAATGGATTATTTGGGATTTTTATATTCTGGGAAAGGAAATATTTCTCGTATGTATGAGGTTTGTAAAGCTTTCTATCGTACTGAAAAGGAAGCCAAGTCCCTTACAACTTATTTTATGGATTTCAAAAAGACTTATGAGGAGTTGAATGTCCTTTTACCTTTTACTGCCGACATCAAAGAACAACAAGCTCAAAGAGAGAAAATGGCAATCATGAGTTTTTTGGCTGGATTACCATCTGAATTTGAGACTGCCAAATCTCAAATCCTCTCTAGTCCTGAGATTAATTCGCTTCAAGAGGTGTTCAGTAGGGTGTTACGTACTGAGAATACACCATCCAATCAAGCATCTAGTGTTCTTGTTGCCAGAGGAGGAGGAAATGATGCTTGGCGAAGAAATAGTAATCGAGGAGGAAGTGATGTCATTTGTTACTATTGCAAAGAAATTGGACACACAAAGAAGTACTGCAAGAAACTTCAAAATAAAACTCAAAAAACCCAGACTGCTACAGCGGCTGTTGCTTCTTCCTTTGAACAATACGTCACTATATCAGCTGAAGAATATGCACAATTCTCCCAGTATCAAGAATCTAAGAAACAAACCTCACCAGTTGTTGCTTCTGCTGAGTCAGGTAAAAAGTGTCTCATTTCATCCTCAAACAAATGGATCATTGACTCTGGTGCCACAGATCACATGACAGGTAATCCTAAAATCTTTTCCAGTTTTCAATCTCACAACCCACCATCTCCTGTTACTATAGCTGATGGATCCCATTACGACATTGAAGGGTCGGGAACTGTTAAACCAACTCCATCCATTACCTTATCTTCTGTACTAAGCTTACCTAGTCTTGCATTTAATCTTTTGTCTGTCAGTCGTCTTACTAAAGATCTCAATTGCTCTATCTCTTTTTTTCCTAATCATTGTTTATTTCAGGATCTTATGACGAAGCAGACTATTGGTAAAGGGCATGTATCTAATGGGCTCTATATTTTGGATTCTTGGGTACCTCGATCAGTTGCTTGTTCTAGTATTGTTTCTCCTTTTGAAGCTCATTGCAGACTAGGCCATCCTTCTCTGCCAGTGTTGAAAAAGTTATGCCCCCAGTTTTCTGATGTCACTTTAGTGGATTGTGAATCATGTCACTTTGCAAAACACCAGCGAAGCTCATTGAGTCCTAGAGTAAATAAGAGAGCTGAGTTTGCTTTTCAGTTAGTTCATTCTGATATTTGGGGACCTTGTCCAGTTGTGTCTAAAACTGGTTTTTGATATTTTGTTACTTTTGTTGATGATTTTTCTCGAATGAGTTGGATTTATTTTATGAAAAGCCGTTCTGAGGTGTTTGCTCATTTTTCTGCGTTTTGTGCTGAGATTAAGACCCAATTTAATGTGTCTGTGCAAATATTGCGTAGTGATAATGCTAAAGAATATATGTCAGCTTCTATCCAAAGTTACATGACCCAACAGGGCATCCTTCATCAGACCTCCTGTGTAGATACTCCTGCTCAAAATGGGGTTGCTGAAAGAAAAAATAGACACCTCCTTGAAACTGCTCGAGCCTTGTTATTTCAAATGAATGTACCTAAGGCCTTTTGGGCAGATGCTGTTGCTACTGCATGTTTTTTGATCAATCGTATGCCATCTACAGTCCTAAATGGTGATGTTCCCTACAACATCCTTTTTCCTACCAAATCTTTGTTTCCAATTGAACCACGAATCTTTGGAAGTACCTGCTTTGTTCGTGATGTGAAACCTGGACTTACAAAACTAGATCCTAAATCCCTTAAATGTGTATTCTTGGGTTATTCTCGAATTCAAAAGGGATATCGGTGTTACTCTCTAGATCTTCAAAGATATGTAGTATCAACAGATGTTAGTTTTTGTGAGCAAATTCCATTTTTTTCATCACAGACTGGAACACAGATTCAGGAAGAAGATGATTGGCTAGTTTACCATGTCTACTCTCCAGCTTCAGCTGAGGAACCTAGTTCTGGGTCACTTGAAGCTAGTTCTCCTGACATTGAGCAAGCAGCAGTTGGAGACTCTTTGACTGATCAGGCTGTTGTACCCTTGGCTCCTCCAGCCAAGCCTCCTATCATACAAGTGTATTCCAGAAGATCAGAGCATCAAGATACATGCCCCGCACCAGTTTCTTCGTCATCAGATCCTTCACCAAATGACCTTGACATGCCTATTAGTCTTCGCAAAGGTAAACGTCAGTGCACTCTTCCTAAATATCCCATTGCCAATTTCATTTCCTATAAACACTTATCCCCTCTTTCTAGCTCTTTAATTATCTCTCTAGACTCTGTTTCTGTACCTAAGACAGTTAAGGAAGCCTTATCTCATCCGGGCTGGCATAATGCTATGATTACGGAGTTACAGGCTTTGGAAAATAATCAAACATGGGACCTAGTTCCTCTACCTGAAGGCAAGAAGGCAGTTGGATGTAAATGGGTTTATACAATAAAATGCAATGCTGATGGTTCTATTGCTCGCCTTAAAGCTAGATTGGTGGCAAAGGGGTTTGCTCAAACCTATGGTGTTGATTATTCAGATACTTTTTCACCAGTGGCAAAGCTTACCTCTGTGCGCTTGTTCATTTCCTTAGCTGCTTCGAAACATTGGCCTTTACATCAGCTTGACATTACAAATGCCTTTCTGCATGGTGATCTTTTGGAGGAGGTATATATGGAGCAACCACCAGGTTTTGTTGCTCAGGGGGAGTATCAAAAGGTATGCCATCTAAAAAAATCTTTGTATGGTTTGAAGCAGAGTCCTCGAGCTTGGTTTGGCAAGTTTAGTGAGGTAGTTCAAGAGTTTGGGTTACAAAAGAGTAGGTGTGATCACTCAGTTTTTTTCAAACAATCCACCACTGGGGTGATCCTCCTTGTTGTTTATGTTGATGATATTGTCATCACAGGAGATGATTATACAGGAATCAATGCTCTCAAGACTTTTTTGCAGGCTAAGTTTCATACAAAAGATCTGGGCCAGCTAAAGTATTTCTTAGGGATAGAAGTTTCCAGATGTAAGAATGGAATCTTTCTATCTCAGAGAAAGTATGTTCTTGATCTACTTGGAGAAACAGGAAAGACAGGAGCTAAGCCTTGCAATGCTCCTATGACTCCTAATGTTCATTTGACTAAAGATGATAGTGACCTCTTTGATGATCCTGAGAAGTATAGAAGGTTGGTTGGAAAACTCAATTACCTCACAGTAACCCGACCAGACATTGCCTATTCTGTTAGTATTGTAAGCCAGTTCATGTCTGAGCCCACAGTGAAACATTGGGCAGCTTTGGAACAGATTTTGTGTTATTTAAAAGGGGCTCCAGGATTGGGCTTATTATATAGAAATCATGAACACAATTGTATTGAGTGTTTTGTCGATGCCGATTGGGCTGGATCAAAAGTTGATAGAAGATCTACTACTGGCTACTGTGTTTTCGTTGGTGGAAATCTTGTGTCCTGGAAAAGCAAGAAGCAGAATGTTGTTTCCAGATCAAGTGCGGAATCAGAATATAGAGCCATGGCTCAATCTACTTGTGAGGTCATGTGGATTTGTCATTTGTTAGAAGAAATTGGATTCAAGGTTTCCTCACCAGCAATACTGTGGTGTGACAACCAGGCTGCACTACACATTGCCTCTAATCCAGTGTACCATGAACGGACTAAACATATTGAAGTTGATTGTCACTTCATTCGTGAGAAAATTCAAGAGAATGTGATTTCCACCAGTTATGTGAAGACTGGCGAGCAATTAGGAGACATATTTACAAAAGCTTTAAATGGGAGTCGGGTTGAGTACCTTTGTAACAAGCTGGGCATGATTAACATCTATGCTCCAGCTTGAGGGGGAGTGTTAGAATACAGCTGTAAAGTAATTGGAGCTAATTAGGGAGCAAATTAGGGAGCTAATTAGGGACTATAATTATTAACTTTGTTTGCTTTTCTTTGTATAAATAACATTAGTGTTAATGAAAATATAATGAGATTCAATTCAGAATTCTTACAAAGATAATACAGCTCGTCGGTTTCAATTAGAACTTGAGCTTAGCAACTTTAGTCAAGGTAATCTTTCTATTGAGCAGTATTATTCTGGATTTCTGAATATATGGAGCGAGTATTCTGGTATTATTTATGCAAAGGTTCCTAGAGATGTATTAACCAGTCTTCAAGCGATTCATGAAGACAGTCGGCGTGATCAGTTCTTGATGAAATTAAGGCCAGAATTTGAAGTTACTCGAGCTGGATTACTGAATAGAAATCCGGTTCCATCATTGGATGTGTGCTTTGGTGAATTATTGCGTGAGGAGCAGAGGTTGGCTACACAGGCTGTTATTGGTGCATCTAGGGAGTCATCTGAAATTGTCAATGTTGCTTATACTGCTCAAGGAAAGAACCGTGGAAAGGGACAGGTGCAATGTTTTAGTTGCAAGGAGTATGGGCATATTGCTCGTAATTGCAGTAAGAAATTCTGCAATTATTGTAAGCAGACTGGACACATTATAAAGGATTGTCCTACTCGTCCAGAAAATCGTAGAGTTCGAGGCTTTCAAGCTGCAGTTCCAGCCAGTAGCTGTGATTTTCCACCACCTACACCATCTCTCAATGCTATACCTACCATTAATCAGTCTACTGTTACTCCAGAAATGGTACAACAGATGATTTTATCAGCATTCTCTGCTTTTAGTCTTCAGGGGCAAGGTAAAAATGTTTCTTCTCCTTGGCTTGTTGATTCCGGTGCATCTAATCATATGACTGGATCTTCTCATTTGTTACACAATCTTCGAAAATATACTGGCACACAAAATATTCAGATTGCTAATGGAAATGACCTTCCCATTACTGCCATTGGTGATATTGGACCTTCTTTTCGTAATGTGTTTGTTTCTCCTGAATTGTCTACTAATTTAATTTCGGTTGGTCAAATGGTGGAAAATAACTGTAATGTAAACTTCTCTCGTGGTGGTTGTCTTGTGCAGGATCAGGTGTCGGGGAAGGTGATCGCGAGGGGGCCTAAAGTGGGCAGATTGTTTCCATTACAGTTTACTGTTCCTAGTACTTTGTCTTTAGTTTCTAATGTTATTGACAATAAGGCTGAAGTTTGGCATAAACGGTTAGGCCATCCGAACAATGTTATTTTGAATAAGTTAATGGAACGTGGTTTTTTTGGGAATAAAGTTCAGTCTTCTGGTCATATATTATCTCTTGATTGTTCTACTTGTAAATTGGGAAAAAGTAAGACATTGCCTTTTCCAGCTTGTGGTAGTCGTGCTGATACTTGTTTTGCAGTTATACATAGTGATGTTTGGGGTATTACTCCTGTAATCTCACATGGACAGCATAAATATTTTGTTACGTTTATTGATGACTACAGCCGTTTCACTTGGATATATTTTTTGCATTCCAAAGCTGAGGTGCTAACTGCATTTCGCGCTTTTGTGGCTTATGTTGAGACACAATTTTCTACATGCATAAGAGTTTTACGATCAGACAATGGTGGGGAATATATGTCACATGAATTTCAAGGTTTCTTGCAACAAAAAGGTATTATATCTCAGCGATCATGCCCTTATACTCCTCAACAGAATGGGTTGGCTGAGCGAAAGAACCGTCACTTGTTAGATATGGTTCGCACATTGCTTCTGCAGTCTTCAGTTCCATCTAAATTTTGGGTGGAAGCTTTGACTACTGCAGTCTATTTAATCAATCGTCTTCCTTCTCAGCAGTTGAATTTTGATTCCCCTTATTATCGTCTATTTCGTATGCACCCTGATTATCATACATTACGCACATTTGGTTGTGTTTGTTTTGTTCACTTGCCTCCTCATGAGCGTCACAAGCTTGTAGCTCAATCAGTTCGGTGTGCTTTTATGGGATATAGTACTGCTCACAAGGGATTTCTATGCTATGATGTTGTTGCTAATCGCATGCGTGTTTCTAAAAATGTGATTTTCTTTGAACACGAGTACTATTTTCAACGACATGTTTCTCCTTCGGAATGTGTTCTTCTACCTCACTTTGATGGCACGTCTCGCCCAATTGAACGTTTTCAGCCAGGAATGGTCTATCAGCGACGTCAGCCCCCTCCATCATCACATGATCTTTCCGGCCCTGATCCGTTGCCATCTTCAATGACCCCTAGAAGAAGCACTCGTGTTCGTCGGCCTCCAGATAGGTATGGTTTCTCTGCCACGTTATCTCATGCTGTAGTTCCTACTTCTTATTCTCAGGCAGCTAAACAAGCATGTTGGGTCAAAGCCATGCAAGAAGAACTCCAAGCTCTTCAGGAGAATCATACATGGGATCTTGTTCCTTGTCCTGCTGGAATTAAGCCCATTGGTTGTAAATGGGTATACTCAATTAAGCTAAGATCTGATGGCTCACTTGACCGATATAAAGCAAGGTTGGTCGCTCTCGGTAATAGGCAAGAGTATGGACTAGACTATGAGGAGACATTTGCTCCTGTTGCCAAGATGACAACTGTGCGACTCATTCTTGCTATTTCTGCTTCAAAGGGGTGGCCCTTACGACAGATGGATGTGAAAAATGCCTTTTTGCATGGAGATCTTCAGGAAGATGTATACATGATACCACCATCTGGATTATTTTCTACTCCCTCTTCAGATGTCTGTAAGTTAAAGAGATCACTCTATGGTTTGAAACAGGCTCCTCGGGCATGGTTTAATAAATTTCGTGCTGCACTTCTTAGTTTTTCTTTTATTCAGAGTCAGTATGATTCTTCCTTGTTTCTGTGCAAAACTTCTAAGGGAATTGTCTTGCTTTTAGTATATGTCGATGACATTGTTATTACTGGGGATGATTCTGACTTGATTTCTCAGCTTCAGGAGCGCCTTCAAGGTGCCTTTCATATGAAAGATTTGGGTCCTTTACACTATTTTTTGGGTCTTGAAGTGTGCTCTACCACGACTGGTATTTTTTTGCATCAACATAAGTATATTCAAGAGCTGATTTCTTTGGCTGGTCTTCAGGATGGTCGTCCTGTTCATACTCTTTTGGAAGTGAATGTTAAATATTGTCGTGATGAGGGTGATTTTCTTTCTGATCCTTCTTTGTATAGACGCCTCGTTGGCAGCCTAAACTATCTGACTATTACTCGTCCAGACATTTCTTTTGCTGTTCAACAGGTCAGTCAATTTATGCAAGCACCCAGGCATCTTCATCTAGCTGCTGTCCGTCGCATCATCCGTTATTTGCATGGTACTTCTACACGAGGTTTGTTTTTCCCAGTTGACTCTCCAATCCATCTTGTTGCTTATAGTGATGCTGATTGGGCTGGGTGCTCGGATACTCGACGATCCATTACTGGTTGGTGCATGTTTCTCGGTTCATCACTGATTTCTTGGAAAAGTAAGAAGCAAGATCGTGTATCTAAGTCCTCCACTGAGTTTGAATATCGAGCTATGTCCTCTGCTTGTTCAGAAATCCTTTGGCTTCGAGGACTTTTGGCTGAGCTCGGCTACTGCCAAGCTAATCCTACACCTCTCCATGCTGATAATACTAGTGCTATTCAGATTACAGCTAATCCAGTATTTCATGAACGTACAAAGCATATTGAAGTGGATTGTCACTCTATTCGTGAGGCATATGATTCCCATGTCATTTCTCTACCACATATCACTACAGAGCATCAGACTGCAGATGTGTTTACTAAGGCTCTTTCTAGTGGTCGACATCAGTTTCTTATTAACAAATTGATGCTTCTGGATCGCCCAGCATCAATTTGAGGGGGGATATCAGTGTATAAATGTCTAGCTGATTTCTTTCCTTGTATAGCTTTCCTTGTATATACGTTTAGCTGATTTCTAGGCTAATATTTCTTAGTTTCCTTTCCTTAATCTTTCCTTTTTTGGTCTCTAACCTCTTGTATATATTCTGAGATTTTATTGAATGAAAGAGAGCTTTTCCATCGCAAATATTGTTAAAGGCATGAAACCCACTGAAAATTTTTTGTACCAAGTGTATTGAAGTTGTGCATCACCTGAGATGCATTTTGGCTAGTGTTGGGTCTTTTAACTTTATTGAATTTTATACATTATTTGTTTAAGTTAATTGACTTAAAGTTGTTAGTGTTATTTTATTATTTTTTGTATGGCCATTTGAAGTGCCACGTTTGTGCTTCTTGTGTAAGCCAAAAGGACTGATATACATCAGTAAATATCTAATCAGATACAATTTGTTGGATCATCTATGCCTTTTGTCCATCAGAGCTCCAAATTTTGCTCTATTGTTTTTCTTTTCTTTTTTTTTTTTTAACATCTAATCACATACATTTTGTTGGATCCTCTCTTGCTTTTGCCTTTCGTCCGTCAGGGCTCCAAATTTTTCTCTATTGTTTTTTCTTTTGTTTTATGCATTTCTTTGCCCTGATTTTCTTAATCTCTACTTTCATCCTTTGATCTAAAGCCAACAATAGTCCTAGAAATGCAAGCGTTTGTAAATTTAAATTCATATGAGTTGATATCAATTTTTCTATGATTTTATTCTTGAAATGCGAACTCAATTCTCTCCATTGGTGTGATTTCTTTGGATTTTTAGATGCAATTCTTAAGAAGTTCTAAGTGTGATTCTTATAATCGAAGCCTTGCAACCCTAATTCCTAATTTCCTAACATCCTAACTTCCAGATAACCGTGAATTACAAATCTCACAATCTGTCCTCCCTCAAAGGGCATGTTGCACATTTTTTGTCAAATCTTTATTGTTAGTAAACATGACAAAATTTAAGATTGAAAGCTCCCTTTTCTTGAAAAAATCTTAGAGCATATACAATTATAAGAGATGTCAAAAAAGATGTTAGAATATAGATGTAAAGTGATTGGAGTAATTTAAGGAGCAATTTAGGGAGCAATTTAGGGAGCAAATTAGGGAGCTAATTAGGGAACTATAATTATTAATTTGGTTGCTTTTCTTTGTATAAATAGGAGTGTAAACTTAGTTTTTAATAAATTGAATATAGAATTTCAATTCCCATTATGTGTTTTCTCACATGGTATCAAAGCCTTGGGCTCTCTGATGGATTTTTTGGGGCTTCCAGGTTCCCTGGGATTTTCATTTTTGGTTGAAGATTCTGTCCAGTCTTGGGTCACCGAATCTGGTGATCGTTTTGCTTCACCGCCCACATCGGAAGGTGCACAGGCGTCATTCCGGCCTCTCCACAAAATCCGGCGACCATCAGGCCGGCGAATGGCCCTCACGCGCCACCACAAGAATTCGCTCCGTCTTCACGCGCCGGCGCGTGGAAGAGCGTCCAGCGTCCGGTGGTCCTCCGATTTCACCTCCAGCGTCGCCTGGCCATTTCCGGTCATATTCCGATGTCCTTTTTTGGTGGTCTTCCCTCTCGGTGGTGGCTGTCCTCTGCTTCTTCGAAGATCTGCTCCCCAGCTTCTTCTTAGGTGTGATTACTAGTTCTTGGTGTTTCTGCTTCGTGGTTTCTGTTTCTCTTCCGGCATGGGTGTAGTGTCAGTTTTGTCCCCAGCCTCTGCTGCTTCTAAATGTTTGTGGCTGGTTCTTGGTGTTCCTATTTTGTGATTTCTGCTTCTGTTTTGGAAAGTGTGTTTTACTTATTCTCCATTTTGTTTTGAAGTCTACATGACAGGATATGTGTAGGCTTCATTTGAAGAGAGTTGCGCTTGATCTTCGTTTCGTGTTGAAGCCTATTCATGGGTTATTTGTTTAGGCTTCGTTTGGAGAGAGTTGCACTTGATCTCCGTTTTGGGTTGAAGCTTACGGCATGGGTTATTAATAGACTTCGTTTGGAGAGGGTTTCGCATTTGTTTTCCATTTTGTTTTGAAGCTCGGATTTATGTTTTGAAGTTTATATAAAGAAATAAATTTGTAACAAGCTGAAGCATAATTAAAATTTATGCTCCAGCTTGAGGGGGAGTGTTAGAATATAGATGTAAAGTGATTGGAGTAATTTAGGGAGCAATTTAGGGAACTATAATTATTAATTTGGTTGCTTTTCTTTGTATAAATAGGAGTGTAAACTTAGTTTTTAATAAATTGAATATAGAATTTCAATTCCCATTGTGTGTTTTCTCACAAAAGGAAACTAATCAAACTGTAGCCTAACTCAATCTATCTCAAATCTATACATATATACACTGATATCCCCCCTCAAATTGATCCTGGCAATCCAAAAACATCAATTTGTTAATAAGAAACTGATGTCGACCACTAGAAAGAGTCTTAGTAAATACATCTGTAGTCTTATGCTCCGTAGTGATATGTGGTAGAGAAATTAACAAAATTTATGATGAAAAAGCTTGTCTTCATTCAAGAAAATCTCAGAATATATACAAGTGATTAGAGACCAAGAAAGGAAAGATCAAGAAAGGTGTGACAAAACACAATGGGAATTGAAATTCTATATTCAATTAAATTATACTTAGGTTACACTTCCTATTTATACAAAGAGAAATCTAAAATTACACCTAAAACCTAGCTGTCACACACTACAATATACAGCTGTATAACAGCTGTATTCCATGTTTTCTAATAGCTGTATAACAGCTTTTCTAACACCCTCCCTCAAGCTGAAGCATAATCTATGCTCAGCTTGTTACAAATTTATTCCATAACATAACTTTAAAACATAATTCCAAGCTTCAAAATAAAATGAAAAACAAATGCGAAATCCTCTCCAAATGAAGTCTACAAATAACCCATGTCGTAAGCTTCAACCCGAAACGGAGATCAAGTACAACTCTCCAAACAAAGCCTAAACAAATAACCCATGAATCGGCTTCAACGCCAAATGAAGATCAAGCGCAACTCTCTCCAAACGAAGTCTACACATATCCTGTCATGTAGACTTCAAAACAAAATGGAGAATAAGTAAAACACACTTTCCAAAACAGAAGCAGAAATCACAAAATAGGAACACCAAGAACCAGCCACAAACATTTAGAAGCAGCAGAGGCAGGGGATAAAACTGACACTACACCCATGCCGAAACAGAAGCAGAAACACCAAGAACTAGTAATCACACCTAAGAAGAAGCTGGGGAGCAGATCTTCGAAGAAGCAGAGGACAGCCATCACCGAGAGGGAAGACCACCGGAAATGGCCTGGCGATGCTGGAGGTGAAATCGGAGGACCACCGGACGCTGGACACTCTTCCACGCGCCTGCGCGTGAAGACAGAGCGGATTCTTGTGGTGGCGCGTGATGGCCACTCGCCGGCCTGATAGTCGCCGGATTTTGTGGAGAGGCCGGAATGACGCCTGTGCACCTTCCGATGTGGGCGGTGAAGCAAAACGATCACCAGATCCGGTGACCCAAGACTGGACAGAATCTCCAACCAAAAATGAAAAACCCAAGGAACCCGGAAGCCCCAGAAAATCCATCAGAGAGCCCAAGACTCTGATACCATGTGATAAAACACAATGGGAATTGAAATTCTATATTCAATTAAATTATACTTAGGTTACACTTCCTATTTATACAAAGAGAAATCTGAAATTACACCTAAAACCTAGCTGTCACACACTACAATATACAGTTGTATTCCATGTTTTCTAATATCTGTATAACAGCTTTTCTAACAAAAGGAAACTAACATATGTTAGCCTAGAAATCAGCTCAACTATACAAGGAAAGCCAACCTATTTCAAATCTATACATATATAGACTGATATCCCCCCTCAAATTGATGCTGGGCGATCCAGAAGCATCAATTTGTTAATAAGAAACTGATGTCGACCACTAGAAAGAGCCTTAGTAAACACATCTGCAGGCTGATGCTCCGTAGTAATATGTGGTAGAGAAATGACATGGGAATCATATGCCTCACGGATAGAGTGACAATCCACTTCAATATGCTTTGTACGCTCATGAAATACTAGATTAGCTGTAATCTGAATAGCACTAGTATTATCAGCATGGAGAGGTGTAGGATTAGCTTGGCAGAAGCCAAGCTCAACCAAAAATCCTCGAAGCCAAAGGATTTTTGAACAAGCAGAAGACATAGCTCTATATTCAGACTCGGTGGAGGACTTAGATACACGATCTTGCTTCTTGCTTTTCCAAGAAATTAGTGAAGAACCAAGAAACATGCACCAACCAGTAATGGATCGTCGAGTATCCGAGCACCCAGCCCAATCAGCATCACTATAAGCTACAAGACGGATTGGAGAGTCAACTGGGAAAAACAAACCTCGTGTAGAAGTACCATGCAAATAACGGATGATGCGACGGACAGCAGCTAAATGAAGATGCCTGGGTGCTTGCATAAATTGACTAACTTGTTGAACAGCAAAAGAAATGTCTGGACGAGTAATAGTCAAATAGTTTAGGCTGCCGACGAGGCTTCTATACAAAGAAGGATCGAAAGAAAATCACCCTCATCACAACAATATTTAACATTCACTTCCAAAGGAGTATGAACAGGACGACCATCCTGAAGACCAGCCAAAGAAATCAGGTCTTGAGTATACTTATGTTGATGCAAAAAAATACCAGCCGTGGTAGAACACACTTCGAGGCCCAAAAAATAGTGTAAAGAACCCAAATCTTTCATATGAAAGGCACCTTGAAGGCGCTCCTGAAGCTGAGAAATCAAGTCAGAATCATCTCCAGTAATAACAATGTCATCGACATATACCAAAAGCAAGACAATTCCCTTAGAAGTTTTGCACAGGAACAAGGAAGAATCATACTAACTCTGAACAAAAGAGAAACTAAGAAGAGCAGCACGAAATTTATTAAACCAGGCCCGAGGAGCCTGTTTCAAACCATAGAGTGACCTCTATAACTTACAAACATCTGAAGATGGAGTAGAAAATAATCCAGATGGTGGCGTCATGTATACATCTTCCTGAAGATCTCCATGCAAAAAGGCATTTTTCACATCCATCTGTCGTAAGGCCCACCCCTTTGAAGCAGAAATAGCAAGAATGAGTCGCACAGTCGTCATCTTGGCAACAGGAGCAAATGTCTCTTCATAGTCTAGTCCATACTCTTGCCTATTACCGAGAGCGACCAACCTTGCTTTATATCGGTCAAGTGAGCCATCGGATCTTAGCTTAATCGAGTATACCCATTTACAACCAATGGGCTTAATTCCAGCAGGGCAAGGAATAAGATCCCATGTATGATTCTCCTGAAGAGCCTGGAGTTCCTCTTGCATGGCTTTGACCCAACATACTTGTTTAGCTGCCTGAGAATAAGAAGTAGGAACTATAGCATGAGATAACGCGGCAGAGAAACCATACCTATCTGGAGGCCGACGAACATGAGTGTTTCTTCTAGTGGTCACTGAAGATGGCAACGGATCAGGGTCGGAAATATCATATGATGATGGAGGGGGCTAACGTCGCTGGTAGACCATTCCTGGCTGAAAACGTTTAATTGGGCGAGAGGTGCCATCAAAGTGAGGTAGATGAACACATTTCGAAGGAGAAACATGTTGTTGAAAATAGTACTCATGTTCAAAGAAAATCACATTTTTAGAAACACGCATGCAATTAGCAACATCATAGCATAGAAATCCCTTGTGAGCAATACTATAACCCATAAAAGCACACCAAACAGATTGAGCTATAAGCTTGTGACGCTCATGAAGAGGTAAGTGAACAAAACAAACACAACCAAATGTGTGCAATGTTTGATAATCAGGGTGCATACGAAATAGACGATAATAAGGGAAATCAAAATTCAACTGCTGAGAAGGAAGACGATTGATTAAATAGACTGCAGTAGCCAAAGCTTCCACCCAAAATTTAGATGGAACTGAAAACTACAAAAGTAATGTGCGAACCATATCTAACAAATGACGGTTCTTTCGCTCAGCCAACCCATTCTGTTGAGGAGTATAAGGACATGATCACTGAGATATAATACCTTTTTGTTGCAAGAAACCCTGAAATTCATGTGACATATATTCCCCACCATTGTCTGATCGTAAAACTCTTATGCAGGTAGAAAATTGTGTCTCAACATAAGCCACAAAAGCGCGAAATGCAGTTAGCACCTCAGCTTTGGAATGCAAAAAATATATCCAAGTGAAACGGCTGTAGTCATCAATGAACCTAACAAAATACTTATGCTGCCCATGTGAAATTACAGGAGTAATACCCCAAACATCACTATGTATAATTGCAAAACAAGTATCAGCACGACTACCACAAGCTGGAAAAGGCAATGTCTTACTTTTTCCCAATTTACAAGTATAACAATCAAGAGATAATATATGACCAGAAGACTGAACTTTATTCCCAAGAAAACCACGTTCTATTAACTTATTCAAAATAACATTATTCGGATGGCCTAACCGTTTATGCCAAACTTCATCCTTATTGTCAATAATATTAGAAATTAAAGACAGTACTAGAAACAGTAAACTGCAATGGAAACAATCTGCCCACTTTAGGCCCCCTCGCGATCACCTTCCCCAACACCTGATCCTGCACAAGACAACCACCACGAGAGAAGTTTACATTACAGTTATTTTTCACCATTTGACCAACCGAAATCAAATTAGTAGACAATTCAGGAGAAACAAACACATTACGAAAAGAAGGTCCAATATCACCAATGGCAGTAATGGGAAGGTCATTTCCATTAGCAATCTAAATATTTTGTGTGTCAGTATATTTTCGAAGATTTTGTAACAAATGAGAAGATCCAGTCATATGATTAGATGTACCAGAATCAACAAGCCAAGGAGAAGAAACATTTTTACCTTGCCCCTGAAAATTAAAAGCAGAGAATGTTGATAAAATCATCTGTTGTACCATTTCTGGAGTAACAGTAGACTGATTAATGGTAGGTATAGCATGGGAGATGGTGTAGGTGGTGGAAAATCACAGCTACTGGCTGGAACAGCAGCTTGTAAACCTCGAATTCTACGATTTTCTGGACGAGTAGGACAATCCTTTATAATGTGTCCAGTCTGCTTACAATAATTGCAGAATTTTTTACTGCAATTACGAGCAATATGCCTATACTCCTTGCAACTAAAGCACTGCACCTGTCCCTTTCTACGGTTCTTTCCTTGAGCAGTATAAGCAACATTGACAATTTTAGATGACTCCCTAGATGCACCAATAACAACCTGTGTAGCCAACCTCTGCTCCTCACGCAATAATTCACCAAAACACACATCCAATGATGGAACCAGATTTCTATTCAGCAATCCAGCTTGAGTAACTTCAAATTCTGGCCTTAATTTCATCAAGAATTGATCATGCCGACTGTCTTCATGAATTGCTTGAAGACTGGTTAAAACCTCTCTAGGAACCTTTGCATAAATAATACCAGAATACTCGCTCCATAAATTCAGAAATCCATAATAATACTGCTCAATAGAAAGATTACCTTGACTAAAGTTGCTAAGCTCAAGTTCTAATTGAAATCGACGAGCTGTATTATCTTGATGGTATATTCTCCTAAGATAATCCCACATCTCTTTGGCAGTAGTAAAGGAACGCAAATTATTCACCATATGAGCTTCAATAGACAATGATCAAAGAAGCAACCCTGGCATCTTTTGTCTCCCAATCATTTCGTCCTGTCCCATCTGCTGGAGCAGGTGAAGACCCGTCAATGTGTCCCCAAAGCTCCTTTCCCTTCAGGAACATTCTGAACTAAAACTCCCATGCAGCATAATTCTTTCCTGTGAATCTAATGCCCAAAATCTCGAAAGAAGACATATTGTGAAAGTAAAAAAAAATGACTGACCCAAGAAAAATTGCAAGTTAACTCAACCAAAACCAGAAGCATGAACCAAAACCAATACAAGATGACGAACCAAAACCAGAAGCAAGAACCCAAACCAAAAGCAGCAACCCGAACCAAAACCAGAAGCAGGAACCCAAACCAGAAGCAGGAACCCGAACCAAAACCAGAAGCAGATGCACTGTCCACCCTTCTAACAAAGTCGGATGGCCAAATCAACACCGGAGAACCTCCGAAAAAAGGTTTGCGACGTCGGAGAAGAAACGGCCGCCGCACGTGCCTCCACGCGCCACCACTTGCCTGCGTATGAATAGTACACCAAGAACTTCAGACGGCACGTGAGCTACACTCGCTAAACACCCTGTCACCGGAATTGGGGAATAGGCCGGAAAAGACCCTGCGCTACCTTCCTGATGGGCGGTGAGATCCCGACAGACACAAAGAATAGTGACCCAAAGAAAACCAAAATCCAGAATTTACTGCCCAAAAAAAAAAGGCTCAAAACAGCCAAACCAGCTCTGATACCATAACAAAATTTATGATAAAAAAGCTTGTCTTCATTCAAGAAAATCTCAGAATATATACAAGTGATTAGAGACCAAGAAAGGAAAGATCAAGAAAGGAAACTAACATATGTTAGCCTAGAAATCAGCTCAACTATACAAGAATGTTAGCCTAGAAATCAGCTAAACTATACAAGGAAAGCCAACCTATTTTAAATCTATACATATATACACTGATAGAAATGACATGGGAATTATATTCCTCAAGAATAGAGTGACAATTCACTTCAATATGCTTTTGTGTGCTCATGTAATATTGGGTTAGCTGTAATCTGAATAACACTAGTATTATCAATATGGAGAATTGTTGGATTAGGTTGGCAGAAGCCAAGCTTAGCCAAAAGTCCTCGAAGCCAAAGAATTTTTGAACAAGCAGACGACATAGCTCTATATGCAGACTCAGTCGAGGACTTAGATATGCAATCTTCCTTCTTGCTTTCCCAAGAAATCAGTGATGAACCAAGCAATATGCACCAACCAGTAATGGATCGTCGAGTATCAGAACACCCAGCCCAATCATCATCACTATGAGCAACAAGACGGATTGGAAATTTGACTGGCAAAAACAAATCTCGTGTAGAAGTACCATGCAAATAACGGATGATTCGATGGACAACAGCTAGATGAAGATGCCTGGGTGCTTGTATAAATTGACTAACCTGTTGAGCAGCAAAGAAAATGTCTGGACGAGTAATAGTCAGATAGTTTAGGCTGCCTACGGTACGTCTATACAAAGAAGGATCAGAAAGAAAGTCATCCTCATTGCGACAATATTTAAGATTCACCTTCAAATGAGTATGAACAGAACGACCATCCTGAAAACCAGTCAAAGAAATCAGCTCTTGAGTATACTTATGTTGATCTAAAAAAATACCAGCCGAGGTATAACACACTTCAACGCCCAAAAAATAGTGTAAAGGACCCAAATCTTTCATATGAAATACACATTGAAAGTGCTTCTGAAGCTGAGATTAACCTTTCCCTCCGGGAGAGTTTTGTGAGACAGAAGGAGATTAACCTTTCCCTACGGGAGAGTTTTGTGAGACAGGAGGAGACTAACCTTACGTCAGGGGAGAGTTGTGTGAGGAAACAAGTTCAGGAGGAGACCATTGGAGTTCAGAAGGAGACTGTTGTCCAGGGGGAGAATATTGGACGTTTGGATAGATCCAATTTGATGAGATATTCGAGAAAAAATAGAACAGAAGAAGCCATCATGTAGCCTACTCTATGTTAAGAATCATCTTTTTCTGGTCAATCAGGTCAGTCATCTTTGAACTCTAATTTCACTAATAATTTGGATATACCTATTGCTCATAGAATTAGATCTTGCACCAAACATCCTTTATCGGACTTTGTCTCCTATAATTTCTTATCTCCTTCCTATAGAGTATTTGCTTTGTCTATTTCTTTTATCTCTATTCCACAGGATTGGAGAGAAGCTTTTACAGATTTTAAGTGGAAGCTAGCTATAATTGAAGAAATGAAGGCTTTATCCAAAAATAAAAAGCGGGAACTAGTTACTTCACCAAACAAGAGATTAGTTGGATGCAAGTAGGTTTTTATTGTGAAAAAATAAGGCTGATGGTTCGATTGAGAGGTTTAAAGCCAGATTGGTGGCTAAAAGATTCACTTAAACTTATGGAGTGGATTATCAAGAGACATTTGCCCCTGTTGCTAAAATGAACACGGCCAAAATTTTGTTGTTCTGTGCAACTAATCTTGATTGGAATTTACAATAGTTTGATATGAAGAATAAATTTCTTTATTGGAATTTGGAAGAAGAAATATATGTGAAGATCCCTCCTGCATTTGATGATAAACGTAGTCAAGGGAAGGTATGTAGAGTGAAGAAATTCTTATACGGATTGAAGCAATCTCCTAGAGCATGGTTTGATAGATTTAGAAAAGCCATAATCTCTTTTGGCTACCAACAAAGCAATGCTGCATAAGGCATATCAAGGGTAAACTCACGCTCCTCATAGTTTATGTTGATGACATTGTAATGATAGGAGATGACAGAGAGGAGATGGCCCGATTGAAAAAGTTGTTGGCTCACGAATTTGAGATCAAGGATTTAGGAAAATTACAGTACTTCTTGAGAAATGAGATTGCCAGATCAATAAGGGGAATCTTTATTTCTCAAAAAAAATATATTAGGGATCTCCTGAAAGAAACTGGTATGACGGGTTGCAAACTAGCAGAAACGTCCATTGAGAGCAATCACAAGCTACAAGCAAAAGTTGAGATATCAAAGATTGATTGGGAGACTCATTTATCTCTCACACACTAAGCCTGACATAGCCTACTCAGTAAGTTTGGTGAGTCAGTTCATGCATGATCCACGAGACTCTCATATGCAAGCTATCTTTTTCATTTTGTGGTATTTGAAGTCTGCCCTAGGAAAATGTCTTCTTTTCTCCAAACATGGTCACCTCCAAATAGAAGCCTTTACAGATGCGGATTGGGCTGGATCTTTAAATGACAGAAGATCTATTTCAGGCTATTGTACTTTTGTAATCCTTATACGGATTGAACAATCTCCTAGAGCATGGTTTAATAGATTTAGAAAAGCCATTATCTCTTTTGGCTACCAACAAAGCAATGCTGCATAAGGCATATCAAGGGTAAACTCACTCTCCTCATAGTTTATGTTGATGACATTGTAATGATAGGAGATGACAGAGAGGAGATGGCTCGATTAAAAAAGTTGTTGGCTTATGAATTTGAGATCAAGGATCTAGGAAAATTACAGTACTTCTTGAGAATTGAGGTTGCCAGATCAACAAGGGGAATCTTTATTTCTCAAAAAAAATATATCAGGGATCTCCTGAAAGAAACTGGTATGACAAGTTGCAAACTAGCAGAATTGTCCATTGAGACCAATCACAAGCTACAAGCAGAAGTTGAGATATCAAAGATTGATTGGGAGACTCATTTATCTCACACACTAGGCCTGACATAGCCTATTCAGTAAGTTTGGTGAGTCAATTCATGCATGATCCACGAGACTCTCATATGCAAGCTATCTTTTGCATTTTGTGGTATTTGAAGTCTGCCCCTAGGAAAATGTCTTCTTTTCTCCAAACATGGTCACCTCCAAATAGAAGCCTTTATAGATGCGGATTGGGCTGGATCTTTAGATGACAGAAGATCTATTTCTGGCTATTGTACTTTTGGAAGAGGAAACTTAGTTACTTGGAGAAGTAAGAAGCAAAGTGTAGTTGCTAGATCGAGTGCTGAAGCAGAATAGAAGGCTATGGCTCAAGATGTTTGTGAACTTCTTTGGCTGAGAGAGCTACTAGAAGAATTGAGATTATCTGAGGAAAGGAGATTATACTTATATTGTGACAACAAACTTGCCATCGGTATAGCTCATAATCTTGTTCAGCATGACTGGACAAAACACATTGAAATTGATTTGCACTTCATAAAAGAAAAGCTTACAAATTGTGTATTGAGTTTGTTTCATGTGTTATTCGAAAAACAATTAGCTAATGTGTTTACGAAATGACTCAACAATTGGACTTTTCATACCTTAGTCTGCAAGTTGGGCACGTGTAACATTTTTGCACCAACTTGAGGGGAGTGTTGATAGACATATTTAGTTCTTTATTTGTAGGGATTTGTAATAGTTATCTTTTATCTTTTCTAGTTAGGTTTAAATTTTTTTGCATAAATACCTATGCAAATTTCTTAGTCAATACATTGAAAATAATATAAACTTCTCAAAATCTTCATTATATTATCAGTAGAGCTGTCCTATAGTTTAATGCTTTAGAATATATTATCCATGGGTCATTATGAGTTTCATAATGAGTGAGAAATGCCATGCACGATTTGACAAACTTGATAGAAGCAACATGTAGGTCAATGTGACTCATGTCAGTACAAAAGAAGCCCTAGGGTTTTCACTTCTTCAGTGTGCCCCAAAAAATAAAAAAAGTTCCATTGTTGGTTGTTTTCTAGATATAAGTTTTCCTACTCGGTCATATTTTCTTTTGGCCCAATGGACTCCATTTGTCTCCCTCCACAACCCCTAGTTGGTCTACCATGTATCTTCCAGCGACTATATCTAGTATGCATTCTTTTGCCACAAAAAGCAAAATTTAAGTCATCTTTATGCTCCAGCCGGTGGCTCCCTTTTGGTGCTCATGAAGGATATTGACAGCCAGCCAAGCTCCACCTAATGAAATTTTGTACACCATTGCACTTCCTCGACTTTCCTCCTGCTGGCCATAAGAATAGGTTTGGCAGGAGGTGGCAAACAATTTTACCAAGAACATGGGCTTGATTATGGTCATATTCCGTATTCAAATCAGCTAGAAAATCCTAGATACTCTTTTTTTATGAGCTTTTGGAACTCAGTTCAAATCTTTAGATCACTGCCTTGAAAATCTTGGTAATACTCTGTTCTTGCCATAAACCACACAAATCATCTCAAAGATTTGAGCATCATTGCCTAACCTGAAAAAACGTTTTGACACTCCAGGTTTTCGTTAGCAGTATTAAGCAACAAGTATCCTGGAGTCATTTGTGGTTGCATTGAGTTGGTTAGAGAAACAAAGTAGAAAAGATAGAACAAGTTCTTTTGTGTATTATTCAGTCCAATATTACAGATATATATACACTATCAGATTCTACAGAAGAAGAAGTAAGTCTAGTGTATAGGAAACTACAATACATGAAGTAAATCAGTCCTATGATTACCTTCCTAATTAGGAAGGTCAACTATACAGGAAATATACACCCTGTAACAGTTAGCGCTGACATGATTAGAGACTTTGCAAATGGCCATTGATTAGGCATTTGGCCATTCTAGCTGGTTTTGGCTTATCTCCATATAACTTGATCCTGCAAAGCTTAAGCTTGAATTAACTGTAAGCGTGACCTTGACCAGTGCAATTTAAACATCAAGCAGTACCAAACTGATTTGCAGTGAGAGATTTTCATCAAATAATTTGACCTTTTCTTTTTGTGCCACTTGACTAATTAAAGTATGACTGGCATTTTCCTTTGTTGGATGGGAAGAGAAAAGTCAACAAATAAAGACAATAGGCTGCAATCAGCTTTGGCTTGATTTTTTAGTCAACAGCAATCCAGAGCAACGGCTCTGACACCTTGTAAAAGAGAGAGTTTGAAGAGGAAGTAAATGCACCTCTTAGTTATTATTTTCATTTAGTGTATGTTTACATCTTAGGTTATGGATGGAACATGTCCAAAATAGGAAGTTAACCATGAAGAAATAAAAGCCATGAATTAGGCTATAACATATAAAACAATAATATAGCCCTAACAGCGTAATATCAGCTAATTAAACAATAAAAGTCATGCTGCCACACATCTGTCAACAGGAAGGAATATGGTGTGCCTGAGTAGTGCAAGTTCACTGTCTTGATCCCATGGTATCCACATTTCCTTGCTTTTATGTTACATTAAGCACGTAACACGTGCAGGCTTTGCCGTAGTTTAAGTATGACCATATGTGGAGTCCTATTATGTTTTTGTGAGTTTGAGTCTCATTATTAGTCTATGTTTAAAGGAGCTCTAGTTGCTCAGCTTTTCGGGCAGAAGCATCTTGCATTGTTTGTTAAGTTTCATTTCGAAATTTAGTCTCTTGTTGGTTTTCTCAAAGTAAGCCTCTCTGATTTTCTCAACTACCATTTATACAGATTAGCTTCATGAAATAAATGAGGATCCAAAGCTAACAGAGAATCTCTTACGATTTTTCTTCTATGATTCTTATAATGTTCATGAGGAAACTTTGATAAATTCCAAGTATGTCCACAGGAAGAGGTCGAGCACCCAGCACAACAATCAACAACCGTCAACAAAGTAACCCTAGGAATGACACTTGCATTCACTGTCAGCAACTAGGGCATTCCTCAGATGATTGTCCTTCCCAAAGTTCAGCTTCTGGAGTTGCTCAGCCCCATGGAATGAATCAGCACACTGGTACTACTGCAAACTCTTATTTCAACCTGATCATTTATCATAGCTTTAAGAAGTTTAGTTTCTCAGTTGAATTGACTCAAATTTAAATCACTTCAGGAAGATACGACATGATGCTGAAAATTGGTATTATACATCATATTTTAGAAATCCTTTTTTTTTTTCTCAAGCCAACTTCAATTTTGATTCCGGAAAATAATATCTTTATCAATATATTCTTTCTTCTAGACACTTACCTCCCCCTTATAATATGGCATTCATATCAAGGATAAACAATTGGCTTGCCTTTATTTGGTAGTTATTGAGGAGTACTTTCAGATTCTGTCGGATACTTCAGCCTAAATGATTAAAATTTATTTGTCTTATTCCTCTTCCTTTATATGTGAGGAAAATTGTTTAAACTTATATGCAATGAAGCATTATTTCAAAAGGTACTTGATGATCCAAAATCAATGAGAGTCCTTCAGAATATGGTATTATACTAGACGTTGCTTTTTGTGCATAGGGTTGGAGATTCCAGTTGTAAACCTTTTGAGAAGCTAAACATATGTCGATACTCTCTTTCTTCTATCCTTTTTTCCCTTTTCTCTATGTCAATTTGAATAACTCTACCATCTAATAGTGCATTCAAAGTTGATATTGCAATACGTCAGTGGGCTTTTGTGAATTATTGATTATACATGACTTGTTTTTAAGGGTTAATTTTTTTGGATTAAAGATGCAAATTTGTTCTTAATATTTGATAAAAAGGTGCAAATTTGCCCTTAGTGTTTTAATTATTGCAATATTATCCTTAATTTTTTAAAATTGGGAGAATTTCGGTCCTATTTGTGAAAAACACAATGGGAAATATTTTCTATATTTTTGTATTCAAGAAATACAAGTATTTATACAAGTATGGAAGAGTTAATTAAGAAAACTAAGTCTGGCCATAGATCCATCTAGATTCACTTTAACTGCAAAAAACCATTTGCATCCAACAATCTTCTTTCCGTGAGGTAAATCTACTAACTCCCACTTTGGCTATCATCTAAAGCTCTTATTTCCTCAAGCATTGCGATATGCCAACCAAGGTGAGAGAAAGCTTTTTTGACTGTCTTAGGTATGAAATGGAGTCTAAAGAAGCAATGAAAGCACTAGATGGGAGAGATAAGTGATCATATGAAACAACATTAGCAATGGAATAAGTAGATTTACAGTGCTGTTTACTTTTGTGAAGCCTGATGGGAAGATCATTTGGTGGAGGATCCGATGACAAAGGAGATTCCGGTGGAGGACATGTATTATTAGCTACTGGTCTCCTTAAATAGACTTGAAAAATAGGTGGCTTGTCTAGAATAGAAGTTCGAACATTAGGAGAAACATCGCCAGAAACATCATCATCCACCAATAATTTCTGCTCCTATAATTTCTCCTATAACTATGTTAGCTATATTCAACAGCTAGATTTTCCGTAACACTATTTAATAGCCTGTTGACATGTGACTGTCGAGCAAGTAAATACATGATGCACCATGGTATAAGAGGGTTAAATTTCTCCCAAGTTTAAATCATGGAGGGTAATATTGCCGATTGAAATATTGGGGATAAACTTACACTTTTTTATCAAATATTAGGGGTAAATTTGCACCTTAAGATGTTTTTTGTCTGCATATTTCTCATCTATTAGGATCCTTAAAGTGAGCTGGCTGTTCTTTTAGAGCCATGTTATTGAAAGGAATTACAGAAACTTATGATCTATCATGCAATACTTAGCATTGTGTAGATGATAAATAATATCTGCAATTATATTGCTCTCCAAGGTTCAGGGGAATCTTCAGTCTCGTGTGGTACATGTGGTACGGCATGCGTCTTGCGTACAGCTAATACTGCAAATAACCGGGGAAGAAGGTTTTACTCGTGTCCATCGTATGCATGCAACTTCTTTGTGTATGTATAATTAAAACCCTATTCCTTAGATTGTGCATTTGAAAATCCTCAGTTTCTAGCAAAGCAGTGCAATTTGTGTGCTATTTTTCTCGGTTATTATTATTATTATTATTATTATTATTGTTGTTGTTGTTGTTGTTGTTGTTGTTGTTGTTGTTGTTGCAGATGGGAGGATAACTTGAGCAACAGCAGCAATGGGAGAAATGCTTCTCGTGTGAGTAATAACTCATCTTCCAACGGTCGCAGGAGGGTTGGCCGTGGAAGAAGTGTTCATAACGGAGGACGTGGTGCTGATGTGACTTTTGTGTCAGCCACTGGTGATCAGATATCTAGCAGAAGATGTTACGTATGTGGGGATCCATCACACTTTGCAAATGCCTGTCCGAATCGCGGTTCCTGACGGCTGATAACATGCTTTTTTATATGAAAAATAGATTCATTAGCATCTATTTCCTGGCTTTTCTAATGTTTATTGCTTGCTAATTTACGAAATTTAAGTTTTCATGTCCATCTTTAAGGAATATGTTTTGGCTGATATAAGATCCTAAGCATCTACAGAGTGAACTAGTGTCTGATGCAAATGAATCACTTGCAAAACTCGTAATTTCATAATTTTTTGGCATCCAAACTTTTTTTTTCTCTCTTTCAATCAATTAAGTTTAATATTAGTAAAATTCTTCCAAAAAAAAATTAATTAAACTTAATTAAACCTGCATGAAATGTGATGTCTCCAGAAAACCGGTAAACTGTTGGTGATTGGCTAGGTTGGATCCGGGTACCTGAAAGATCATAAAACCTAGATCGGGGGTGGATTCCTATGTAGGTTTCCGGTACCAAAGTCAGGTTCTAAAAGAATTTTTAGATGAGTATGAATATGGGAAATAGAGAGAATTGGAGGATATACTTGGACCTATATCTGGATGAAAGGCATCCTCTACTTGGTGCATACATGCGTGATCCTATTGGAGAGAACGGTTCCCCTAGACAAGGCTATCGGCCGCTGTACCTTAGGTAGAATGGTTGTTTGGCGTGCTCCTTAGCCATGGCTCAGGCATAGCGGCTTGCCACTCGTACAAAGGCTTAGCTTGGAATGTGGGGGGCCATATGATTCTAGTTTTGTTCCTTCATTTAGGTCTGCCTAAGTTCTTTCTTAAGCACGGATCATAATAGCAGACACGTCACAATGTATGTTTCAACCCCAAATAACCTAGGATAAATTTTTAGTTTTTCTTAAAAAGGAAAAAAAAATAGTTAATTGAAATTAGGGATATTCGAAATTGAATGAAAATCGAAAAATGAGTTCAATCATAAAATTTGGTTATTTTGATTTTGTTTATCCAATTTTTATTATTTGATTATTTCGATGTATATAGTTCGCTTTTATATTGAAAAATTAAATAGATTGAATTTTATATACTTTTATATAAAATTTTTAATATTTTATCTATACAATATAAAATTAATTATTTAATTAATTTAGTATGTTATATAAACTAATTATAATCCAATAATTTAAATTAATTATATATATATATATATATATTTCTCATTTTTTTAATTTATATTTTTAAAAATACAATTTTTTTTATTTGAAACAAAAACTTCCCTTAGCTTTACCTCTTCAGCATTTTTGTACTACTCTCCATTCTTCGGCAATCTCTTTCTCCATCCACCTCACTGGCATATTTCTCTTTCTTCGGCAATCTGGAATTTGTGGCCTGCAGTTGGGAATGAAATTGTGGATCTCTACCTTGATCGAGTGAGAAAATTGGCTAATAATTGCACAAGTTGACAAGGGTTCTTGATGTTTAATGTTGTCGGTGGGGGAACTAATTCTGGTCTTGGATCTTTGTTGTTAGAATGCTTATCTGTGGATTATGAAGAGAAATCGAAGCTTGGATTCACGATTTATCCTTCTCCTCAGGTACCTATAGTACCAAAGATTTTGTATTTGCATTTGATAATTTGGCATTTTCTTTTGATTTTCTTTTAGTAATCCAGTAAAATTTTTGTTTAGTGAAAGCTAATTGTAAGAATTTGATGACAAATGTGCATACCAAATGTGCATGGTAGGATAATATAACCATATACCTTTTTTGTTCTTGTACGAGACAACCCTTTTTATTTAGAAAGGAAAGAATATTGTCTAAAGCTAAATTGATTAACTACTTGTTTTAAAAATCAGTTATTCTATTTTCAAAATCAGTTGGTCTTTGTAGTTGAAAATAATTGTGCAGAGAAATAGGAAAATGCGAAGTGAAACTAGGAAAAAAATTATCAAAATTATTTTTTTAATATTACGATTGAAATTCATATTTTTTTTCCCAGATTTGTAGCCATCCCAATATTTATTTGCTGGACACTCCCGGCATCCTGCCTCAAATTATTAATTCTAAAATTATGGCATCAGTTTGCCTATTCTTTCTGTCTATTCGTAATGCATATGATGGCTAGACTCAGCCATGTGCTTTCCCCATCTTTTAAAAGCAAGAGAAATTAGAGAATGTATGGTTGGAGAAAAAGAACTTGCACGATATTTTGGGGCTATCCTCAACCTAAGTGATGAAAATAAGAAATGGGCAATGACCTCCCCATGAAAATGATAGATTGCTTGTAGACCACAAAGCTAAGAGTCTATGTAAAGGGTCAATTTATTCGTGGTCACTGGACTTACGACTTATCATTTGAAAGTAACTCACTTTTTTCGTAACTTAAAAGTCACTGAACTTATCATATTTTTGCATAAAAGTCATATTCACCAGTTTCTGACGAGGATCCTTGCCAGATTGATGACATGGCATGCCATATCATATGCCTAGACACACGTGGCACGTCTCATGTTTGGGTAAATTTCATCCAGGATCACTGGACTTACGATTTACCATCCAAAAGTAACTAATTTATTTTAAGTGACTTAAATGTCATTGAACTTATCACCTTTTTGTGAAAAAAGCCATCTTGACTGAATACACATGTAGATGGATTTATTGCCACATCATAAGTTAATGTATCATATTTAACAGGTTAGCAGCCAAATCGCCATCATTAGCTAATGTGTCATGTTTGACACACCAGCAATCCATGTGTGTCCATAGCTAATGTGTCATACCTGATGATGTGGAAATAAATTCATCTTCATGTACGTTTGGTCAAGATGGTTTTTCTGTAAAAAGATAATAAGTTCAGTGATATTTAAGTTACGAAAAATAAATCAGTTACTTTTGGGTGATAAGTCGTAAGTCTAGTGACCGTGGATGAAATTAATCCAAACATGGGATGTGCCACATGTATCCAAGCATATGTGTCCAGGCATATGATGTGGTGTGTCATGTCATCAATTCGGCAAGGGTCCTCATCGAAAATCGGTGAACATGACTTTTTATACAAAAATGTGACAAGTTCAGTGATTTTTAAGTCACAAAAAAAAATCAGTTACTTTCGAGTAATAAGTCGTAAATCCAGTGACCGTGAATGAAATTGACTCCTATGTGAAAGACAATCAGATGTGAAAGCAGAAAGGCTCGTGGATCACGAATCATACTCAGGTATAAGCAGCTGTTTTTCAATTCTTTTGTTTTCTTGGTATTCTTTTTCTTATTCTCTATACAAATGGCATTTTTCTTAACTAAAAATCAAGCTGCCATAATACTGATTATGTGTCATTTATAATTTGCTAGTGCACTGCCATGTGGATTGTTTCTTATATATATATATATATATATATATATATATATATATATATATTGGGTTATAAGTCATAAGTCCAGTAACTGTGGGTGAAATTGATCCAAACATGGGATGTGCCACATGTGTCCAGGCATATGATGTGGCATGCCATGTCATCAATCCGGCAAAGATCCTCGTTGAAAACCGGTGAACATGAATTTTTATGCAAAAATATAATAAGTTCAGTTACTTTTAAGTCACGAAAAAAAAATCAGTTACTTTCGGGTGATAAGTCATAAGTCCAGTGACCGTGAATGAAATTGACTTCTATGTGAAGGACAATCAGATGTGAAAGCAAAAAGGTTCATGGATCACGGATCACACTCAGGTATGAGTAGCTATTTTCGATTCTTTTGTTTTCTTGGTATTCTTTTTCTTATTCTATATACAAATGGCATTTTTCTTAAGTAAAAATCAAGCTGCCATCATGCTGATTATGTGTCATTTATAATTTACTAGTGTACTGCCGTGTGGATTGTTTCTTTATATATATATATATATATATATATATATATATATATATATATATGAACATGATAAATTCGAAATCTGCTAAGTTATATGAACATGATAAATTCATAATCTGCTAAGTTTTTTTTGTTCACTTTGCATAATTTCATAAAAAACTACAAATCTGATATACGAAAAATTATAAATCTAATATAAAAAACATTTTATAAAATGCACTGCTGTTGTTAATCCACCCATTAGAGAATAATCTAGAGAGCAAAACACGTCATACCAAGCTCAAGGGAATGAGATTCGACCCAGAACCATTAGAGATTATGCTAGTCATAGGTGGAATGAAGAACATAGGACTATTAGGATACCTCATCACCAACCTTTTGAGATAAAACCCGCTACCATCATAATGGTATAACGAAACCAATTTTCAGGTTTGGATATAGAGGATCCTGCTCAATACCTACACATATTTTTAGAAATTAGTGATACCATACAAATTCTAATTATATCAACTAATGCTATTAGGCTTAAACTTTTCCCTTTTACTCTCATAGGTAAGGCTAGGGACTGGTTACAAATGTTATCCAATCAATCCATTCATTCTTAGCAACAAATACATGAAAAATTATTGTGTAAATTTTTCCCACCTACTAAAAATACCCTCATTAGGAAACAAATCAATGACTTTCAGCAGTTTTATAAGGAGTCATTCCATAAAGCATAGGAAAGATTTAGGAGACTATTGAAAAACTATCCACCATGAATTTCCTATTTATCAACTAATGCACATCTTTTATGCAGGTGTTAAGCTACAAGGTCCTCATTAGATGCAGCATCACATGGTAGCTTTATAAATCAAGTTCCTGAAGAAGCATTCTTGCTTCTTGATGAGATGGCTACCAATGATGCTCAATGGGCAACTTCTAGGGCTGCATATAAGTAACAAGGAGTACACAATGTGGATGAAATAGTTATACTTAAAGCTCAAATGGAATTAATAAGAAAAGAGCATCTAAGAGAAATAAATGATCTTAAGGTTAAAAATGTATTTATGTTGTTTAACAAGTGTGATGGTTATGTAGGAACTCAAGGAACATCTGAGTTAAAAAATGGTGAAGGATTAGTAGAGGAAGTGAATGCTTTGAACCCATATATTAATTTTTATAATCAGGGATGGAGAAACCATCCTAATTTTGCATGGAGAGAAGGGAACCAAGTAGCCATTTCTAATCCTCAACATAGGGCTCCCTTTAACCAGAATCAAGCCTCCCATAGCGATAACTATCCTCCGTACCAAAATCAAGCCCAACCACACTACCTTTCTACATATCAATCATGGTCTTATCAACCACCTGAATTCCTAAAACCCCAAACCCTACCAGAAAAGAAATCAAATATAGAAGAAATGATTGCTAATTTCATGGCTTCCCAAAATGCAATTATAGCTAGTCAAGATGCTGGGTGAAAATCGTAAGATATTTGGATAAGGAACCAAGAGGCATCCATTAGAAACCTAGAAAACTAAATGAGGTAACTTACTAATTCATTATCCAATAGAGCTCAAGGAACCTTTCCATCTAATGTAGATCGCAATCCAAAGGAGAAAGCTAATGCAATCACTTTACGAAATAGAAAAGAGGTACAAGAAGCTGAAATTGGAAAGAATTCATCTAAAGGGGTGGAATCAACAACAAAGGTAAATACTTCTAATTCAAAAATTGTTCAGAAAGTATCTCATCTGATTGAGAAAGGTAAAGGTAAGGAAAAATTTATCTCTAGTACTCTTGATAAATCTCAGTTACCTTTTCTATCTTTAGCTAAAAAAGAAAAGAATAATGAACAACTATCCAGGTTTTTAGACATATTTAAAAAATTGCATGTAAATTTATCATTCACTGAAACTTTGCTACATATGCCTAAATATGATAAATTCAAGAAAGAATTATATTATAATAAGAAAAAGCTAAAAAGTGTAGTTACAGTTTAACTATCTTGAAATTATAGTGCCATTTTAATGAATAAAATTCTTGAAAAATTAGAGGATCCAGGTAGTTTTACATTGCCTTATGAATTAGGAGAAAATTTTGCTGGACATGCTCTATGTGATTTGGGTGCTAGCATTTATTTGATACCTTATTCAATTTATAGAAAATTAAACTTAGGTGATATTAAGGAGATTCGAATGACACTACAGTTTGCAGATAGATCTGTGAAGAGGCTTAAGGGTATTATTGAGGATTTATTGGTGAAAGTAGGAAATTTCATATTTTCAGTTGATTTTGTAATGATGGATATGGAGAAGGACCACAAGGTACCATTGATAGTAGGGCGACCATTTTTGAACACAATGAAAGCATTGATAGACGTACACGAATAAGGTGATGAAACATCCTTCTTATAATTTTGAAGAATCTATATACTTCATAGATAATGTTAAAAAATGTGGAGAAGAAAAGCAAAAGGAAGAGCTGATGTAGGAACCAGAAGAATGGCATAGTGAGGGAATACAAAAGGATGAACAATCCCCTCCTAAAGGAGAAAATAAATCTAAACTCAAAACTCTTCCTTCACATTTGAAATATGTATTTTTAGAAGAAAATACAAAACCAGTAATTATATCTTTGCTTTTGATAGGTTTGGAAGAACAAATGTTAGTAGAGGTCTTGAAGAAGTATAAAGGAGCGTTAAGATGGAAGATTTCAGATTTGAAGGGAATTAGTCCCAGTTACTGTACACACCGAATACAAATGGAGATGGACTTCAAGCCTGTGGTGCAATCCAAATAGAGATTTAACCCGACTATACAAGAAGTGGTGAAAAAATAGATATTGAAATTGCTTGATGCAGGTATAATCTATCCCATTTCTAATAGGAGTTGGATAAGTCCTGTGCAATGTGTGCCTAAAAAGGGAGGTGTGACTGTGATAACTAATGAACATAATGAGTTGATCCCAACACGAATAGTAACAGGATGGAGAGTGTGTATTGATTATAGGAGGTTAAATAATGCCACTAGGAAATATCATTTTTCTTTACCTTTTATTGATTAAATGTTAGATAGACTAGTTGAAAATAAATTTTACCATATCAAATGTTAGAGAGACTAGCTAAAATAAATTTTACTATTTTTTGAATGGTTATTCAGGATATATGCAAATTTTTATAACCCCAAAAGATCAAGAAAATACTACATTTACATGCCCTTATGGCATATTTGCATATAGAAGAATGCCTTTAGATCTTTGTAATGCTCCAGCTACTTTTCAAAGATGCATGATGGCCATATTTCATTATTCTATTTAAAAATTCATGGAGGTTTTCATGGATATTTTACTGTATATAGTTATGATTTTGATTTATGTTTGTCTAATCTAGCATTGATTTTGGAAAGGTATGAGGAAACTAACTTGGTCCTAAATTTGGAAAAATATCATTTTATGGTGAGAGAAGGCATCGTTTTAGGGCATAAAATTTTTGAAATTGGAATTGAGGTTGATAGGCAAAAAGTAGAGGTAATTGCAAAATTGCCTCATATGAATGTTAAAGGAATTATAAGTTTCCTTAGTCATCCCGGATTTTATCATCGGTTTATTAAGGATTTTTCTAAAATAGCTAAACCACTCTCTAATTTATTGCTTAAGGATGTTGCATTTAACTTTAATGATGAGTGTTTGTAGGTTTTTAATCAATTAAAGCACAAGTTAATTACAACACCTATCATCGCATCATCGGACTGGAACCTACCTTTTGAAATCATGTGTGATGCCAGTTATTTTGCAGTATGAGCAGTTTTAGGACAAAGAAAGGAAAAATTCTTCCACACCATTTATTATACTAGTCACACATTCGCAGGAGCTCAAGTAAATTACACCACCACAGAGGAGTTTTTGGCAATAGTGTTTAGCTTTGAAAAATTTAGGCCATATCTCTTTGTTTCTAAAGTAAAAATGTGGTCAGATCATATAGCGCTTTGGCATCTCTTTGCTAAAAAAGACTCCAAACCAAGACTCATTAGATGGGTTTTGTTACTTCGGGAATTTGATGTGCAGATAAAATAGAAAAGAGGGCTGAAAATTTTGTAGCTAATCACCTATCGAGATTAGATCATGCCCATATAAAATGAGAGAAATTTTTGACTTATTTCCTAATGAACGTATATGTGTTATTTATTCTTATAATCATTTAATTCCTTAGTATGCTAATATCGCTAATTATCTTGTAGGAGGTTACCTTCTTAAGGATTTCACATGGCAGCAAAAGAAAAAAATTGAAAGCAGATGCAAGATACTATTTATGGGATGATTCATATTTGATCAAGATATATCCAGATCAAGTGCTAAGAAGATGTGTCCCAAAAGAAAAACAATTGGACATTATATGACTTTGTCATAGAGGAGAGGCTGGTGGACACCATGGGCCAAATCGTACGGTGGCAAAAATATTACAATTAGGTTTCTTTTGGCCTACTATTTTCATTAATGTTAAGTCATTTATTGAGTCTTATGATAAGTGTCAACACGTAAGAAATATATCAAAGAGGGATGAGATGCCCATGAATACTATGTTAGAAGTTGAAATTTTGATGTTTGGGGTATTGACTTCATGGGACCATTTTTGAACTCTTTTGGTTTTGAATATATCCTTGTAGCTGTAGATTATGTAAGAAAATGGGTAGAAGCATAGTTGCTAAGACATGTGAAGTTAGAGTTGTGCTTAAATTCCTTTAGAGGAATATTTTTACTAGATTCGAGACACCAAGAGCTATCATCAGTGATGGATGTAAGCATTTTGTCAATCACTAATTCAAAACATTGCTTAAAAAGTTCGGTGTTAGGCATAAGGTTACTACACCTTACCATCCTTAGGCAAATGGGCAAGTAGAGGTGTCGAATAGGGAGTTAACAGCCATTTTAGAAAAAAATAGTCAACTCTATTAGGAAGGATTGTCACACAAATTGGATGAGGCTTTATGAGCCTATAGAATCGCCTTCAAAACCCATATTGGTATGTCTCCATTTAGGTTGATTTTTGGTAAAGCATGTCTCATTCTAGTCGGATTAGAGCATAAGGTATATTTTGCTATTAAATTGCTTAACTTTTATTTGAGCACTGGAAGAGAGAAATGAAAGTTACAGCTCAATGAGTTAGATGAAATTCAATAGTGGTCTTATGATAATGCTGCAAGTTATAAGGAGAAAATCAAGTATTGGCATGACAAAAGGCAGAATCAAAAGGAGTTTGCTCCAGGAATGTTGGTTTTAATGTATAACAGTAGACTGAGGTTGTTCCCAGGAAAACTCAAATCCAGATGGTTAGGCCCTTATCAGGTGGTTTCAAGCAACGAATTTGGTGTTGTCACTATCATAAATCCAAATGATGGACAAAAGTATAGAGTAAATGGACACAAGTTAAAACCATATTTTAATGTTCATCATGAAGTTGTTGAGGCAACTCTGGTTCTTCTTGATAAGTAAGGCAGTCCTAAAAGTCTAGCTGAGGACTAACAAAAACTCAGAACTATCTCTCTTAACATTTTCTTGTTAGTTGATTTTAATTTTGCAGTATGTTTTGTTTTGTGTTATTTAGCCTTTGTTTGTTTAGTTTGTTTCAGTGTTTCGGTGTTTCAAGTGTTTCATATATCAATAATAAAGGGGAATAAATTATTTTCATACTCATTCTAGGCTTGAACATGTTTATCAGGAGCAACAATTGTGCAGGTAAGTTAAGTGCATGCATAACAGGCATTAGCAAATTTTCTTGGAAATAATGGTACGTGTCTTGATTAATTTAGTACACTTAGAAGCATGAGTTAGGGGATTTTTTTTATCTTAATTCAAGGAGAAAGCATTAATCATTCAGTGTTAAATAAGTGAATTTTTTTAAGCTTTGTGAAAATTTTGTAGGAAAAGAGCTATGTTAAAAGTGTGATTTTTTATCAAGTTTAATATAGAGAGTAGTCACTCTGTGGAGTCAAAAACCACTCCACCGAGTAGCATCCCAACTGATGGAGTGGGTTTACACTCCATTGATCAGTGCCCCTAAAAAAATTTAGTTAAAAACTTTTGTCGTGGCTTCCAGAGGACCATGACTTGTTAGAGTGATGGGTCACTCCACCGAGTGGCTCATCACTCCATCGAGTGATGACCATTTAAAAGGCCAATTTTTGCTTCCTTGCTTCATTCACTCACACACACTCTACTAAATATTAGTTTTTCACCTAGTTTTGTGCATTCTATCATATTATTGCAACTCCACTCCACTGAGTGCTTCAAGGGCTTATTAAAATTCTCAGTATACATTAGTAAATTAATCAAGTAAGCTTAAATTTTCCTTGTTATGTCTTTAATTTCATTAATATTTACATGTTTTTCTTTTGAAAAAATTTGAATATGTTGCTATTTTGGCCTAATGGTTTGCTGAGTTTTTGATTTGTGTTTTGCTTTCTATGATCATAGTTGCATAAGGTGCATGGTATAGTTCATATTTATACCAATTTGGATTGCAAATAATTAAAATTACATTAGTTAAAACTTTGCAAAGTTGTGCACACAACATGCTCGGTGAAATGGCTTAAAGAATAATTTTAACTTTATGTTCAATTTTAATTCATTGTTTCAATTTCATTTCATTTGTTTTTATAAATCCATCATATGTGCACTTAATTAGAATCTATTTCTTAACTCATTCACTGCATTTGCACATAGATACAAATGAGAGTTTAATTGATTTGTTTCTCTTTAATAAATTATAATGAGCTCTAATTTACATCTAAGTGGAGTTGAAAATGTTATGTTTTTGTAGTGGCACCTAAGAAGACACAAATTGATGAGTTAACTACCTCTTCAGGGAGACATCTTCCTGCTTATATTGATGAAGAAAATGCTGAAGTATATGAATATTTAAAGGAAATGGAGTTTGTTAAACCAGCTTATCTATGGAACTTTTACTTGGAAATTGGAGATGGCAAGTTATGGGCTGACATTTTTCCTTTAATCCAAAACATTGGCTGGGGGCATTTTATTCTTAAAAAACCAGAAGTCTACCCATTTGTAGCTACATAATTCTTCACCTCTTTTAAGCTGACCTTTGAAGATGAAGACGACTGGGAAACCGTAAATTTTAAGCTTGGGAGACGTAGGTATCAAATGCTTTTTCCAGAATTTACTGAGAAGTTGGGTTTTTCAGAGAATGCCATAGGTGAATTGCCAAATACTTCTGTCAAATAAAATTGGGAATTCATCTGGGATCCCATCAATCCAAAGAATTACAAGCCGAGTAAAATGAAAACAAGTGCCTTAGGTAGCCATGCTCTAAGATTTTTACATAGATTTTTATATATTACTTTCTTTAGTTGTCTTGGCAACATAGGTGCTATCAATGCTAAAGAATGCATGCTCTTTAAATGCATGGTTGAAGGCATTCGAATCAATGGTGCTGTTCTTTTGAGTCAAAAAATCGAGAAGCTGCAAAAGATGAATAAAAAGATTAAGAAGACTTCTCTAGGATGGATAGCAAAAATTATGGTGAACCATGTCAATTACATGGATATGAGGCAATCTCTTGGTGAGGTACCATTTATTGACTTTGATATGTTGACTAGAATGAAAATTTTGGTGAATGAGCCTCGAAGGCATTGGTTGACTAGAGATGAATACCATAATTTGGTAACCGTTGGCTGGAATCAAAATGAAGGATCGGAGGATAATGCACCAGAGCCAGCTGGCCTAGCATAGGCACCTTCAGTCCCTGTTCCAGCACCCACCCAGCAGGAGATTCCTCAAATCATGGTAACCTTTATGAATCAAATAATCGGGACAATGGAAACTATGAGGGATGAAATTGGTGAGCTAAGGAAAGACTTTGAAAAGTTTAATGCTGAATTCCAGAAGCGATTTCCACCACCACCTGTTCTACCATCTGAGTGACTTGAGTACACATTGTTGTGGACAACAACATTTTCTAAGGGGGGTAGAGCTTCTCTAGAGCTCACATGTTACTTAAATCCAGGAAGTAGAATTTATTTCTCCCCTTTTATATCATAAAAACACTTATGTTTTTTGTTTTTGTTTGTTTTTATTTTTTTTTATTTTAGTATTCGTAGTTTTATTATTTTGTCTGTAATAGTAATGTTAGAAGCAAATTTGTGCTTTAACTGATTTAATGCTATTAATAGTTGTTAGTCTTTGTTAGTTAGTTATTTAAAGTTCTTAGAACATTAGTAAGTAGTTAATTTGCAGTTATCACTTAACCTTCATAAAGCTTAGTTTGCCCCAGTTTTTCTCAGAATTTGAACAAATTGAACTCAATTTTAGAATATACATGAGTCAGAACTTTAGGTTAGCAGTAAGACAAGTAAGTTATTTGATAAAATTTTATGGTAGTTTAACACTCAACTTGGTTTATAATTATTAGTTTCCACTTATAAAGCACAAAAGACCAAATTTTAAACATTAGAAAAACCAGTGTACTAAAATAGTTGAGCAAGGAATTTTAGGATACTAGAACCTTCCTCATCACCCTTTGAAGCATAAAAGCAACTCAGGTAACTTAGAAAGTGATCTAGGAAAATTTTTCTTGTTGAGATTATAAAAAGATTATTTTCCTACCTTTTTTATATAATTGACCATTGTTAGCCAATTTGAGCTTAAGAAGGTATGCTTAAAGCGTACCATAATTTTTGTTCTTGTTACACTCATCTATTAACCATATAGCCTAAAAGCCTTTAACTACCATTTAGAATTGGCCACTCTAGATTTGGATGGATTTACATTTATTGGGCATTTCAATTGAGTGAAATGAGAATAGTGTATCTTTGAGGGTAAGAATTGTGACGTAGTTATTTAATGTCCTTGTTTTACCCCATTGTTATTGTTAATTGCCAGTAAAAGAAGCTAGGAAAAAAAAGAAAAAAAAAAGAAAAGAAAAGAAAAGAAAAAAGAAAAGAAAAGAAAAAGAAAAGAAAAAGAAAAGAAATAAAGCTAGCATTTATGGCAAAAATTTAAGTGTGGGGTATTTACAAGGAAAATAGATTGTGGCTTCTTAAAAGTAAGAAATTGAGAAAAATAAGAAGGATTTCAGTCTTATTGTTCTTATTTGGGATTGAGTAAGCAAGTTTGATAAGCGAAATTATGCTTAAGAGTTTGAAATTTTAGAAATGTGATTTATTCAAGTATAGAGTGGCTATTTCTCTTTGATTATCTTTTGACAATTCTTTGATAGCCAAGTCCTTAACCCCATTACAATCCAATTAAGACCTAAGTAATTATATGCTTTGCTTTGAGTTATTTAGCTGAGATGACCTTTGGGTTCCGGTGCTAATGGAGAGTTTTATGGTGTTTCTAGAGTTTCAAGTGTGAAACCACATGTATACTTAGTGTAATCAATTCTAGAGCTTGATTATGAAGTGCATTGGTATTTTGTTTTTAAAAATTGGTTAAATTGTCTTGGTCTTGTACACACACATGAAAACTGATTTTTGTCTCCTTATTTGAGTTTACTTTAGCTAGGATTTTATTGAGTGCTCTTGTTGATTGTTGAACTTAGTTTTGAATTGTATAAATTTAATTTTGAGTTTGATTATTTTGAGAAGTTAGTTTGTTCAGATTTGCTTGGGGGCAAGTAAAGACTAAGTGTGGGGTATTTGATAAGTATAAATTTAACTATGATATTAATGTGTTTTTAATAAGCTTTTATGTTATGTTTATGTTAAATTAATTGGTTTATGAGTTAATTTCTTTAATTAGTATTTTAATTGTTTAATAGTGTATTTTGGTATTTTTAGGGACCTAATTGAAGAAAAAAAGAAAATTTTGAAGGAGTTAAATGGAATTTTGGACTTTGAAAGAAAGGAAAGATGGAATGTTAAGTACAGAGGCAAGTCACTCCGTGGACTTTGATTTTAACTCTTCTTTTTAGGCTATAAAAGGAGCACCAAGAGACATACATAGAGAGAGATAAAGAGAGGGAGATTCATTGTTTCGTTCAGAGAGCTTTTTATTTACGTAATTTGAAGTTTGTTAGTTTATCTTATTTTTGTTTAAGTTTTAATGACAATGAGTGAGTAGTCATTTTCTTTTGCTGAGGGAACTTGAACCCTCATATTTCTTTATTTAATGACTTAGTTTGATCTTCAGTTGAATGCAGTTTGATTATTTCTAAATTCCTGAGCAAAAATTCTTATCTTGAGTTATATTTATATTGGTTGTTGATTTGTTGAGAAATGGTTAATAATCAACTGTAATATTGGCTTTAGGTATGCATGTTCATAGTTTAGCTTAGTTAATTTAATGCATGATTATTTTTTAAAAAATGTGGTAACTGTATGTTGAGTTTAGGTGAATTAAAGTTATGAAGAGTGAATTAAGAATGAATTGAAGTGAGATTTCTTGAGAAAGGGTCTGGCAGATATTTAGGAGTTTATAAAATGGATTTTTATGCTGAGCATTGAATTGTTCTGAGTAAGGAAATTTGATATTTAGAAAGATATTTTGAGAAGTTATCTAAGTTTTTTACCAGTTTTCCATAATCAACTGTGTTATTTTTAATTAAGTCATATGCATAAGAAATAGAGGTGGATAGTCCTTCAGTAAAAATTTTGTTATCATTGAATTTTCTTGTTTTGTTTAAGTTTATGATTAATTGCATCATTGTTATTTAGTTAGTTGTTTAAATTTTTTTTTTAAAATTTAGTTTACTCTTCGATATTCAAAACTTTGGGATTCTTTCTTTCTTTCCACACAATTTTTCATTTTAAAAATCTAAAATTTTATTATGCTTTCATAGTTTCCCTTGGGTTCAATATTCATAATTTTAATCTTATTTTTCTATATTACTAGCCAATCTAGTACACTTGCTAGAATTCGGTCATTGATAATATCCCTATCATATATCAATCTTAAAAAACACACCGAAACCTTTTAGTTGGTTAAATAAATCTTTAATCTGGGGTAAAGAATATTTATTCTTCACTGTTACCTAGTTAAGCTGCTTATAATCTATATACATCCTTAGTATGCTATATTTCTTTTAGAAAAATAGCACTGACATGTCCCAAGGTGACACATTAGGTCTAATAAAGCCTTTATCCAGTAGTTCTTACAATTGGGCTTTCAACTCTTTTAGTTTCGATGGTGCCATTCTATATGGTGCTCTAGAAATGGGAGCCATTCTAAGCAAAACTTCTATAAATAACTCCACCTCTCTCTTTAGAGGGAGACCTGGTAACTCTTATGGAAACACATATGGAAATTCATTAACTTTCGGTATATCTTAAAGATTTACTATCTCTCTCTTGGAATTAAGCACCAAAGCAAATAATATCTCACATCCCTTCCTAAGAAAATGCCTAGCTTTCATAGCCGATATAACATTTGCTAAGGGTTTAGATTTAATACCCTGTACAATTATTTCTTTACCCTCAACATCTTTCAATATTATAGTCTTAGCTTTATAATTCACTATTGCATAATGCTTAGTTAATCAGTCCATGCCCAATATTACATTGTATTCATGGAAGGATAACTTAATTAAATTAGTTGGAAATTCTGTCCCTTATATCATAAGAGGATAATTCTTACATACTTTATTTACATAGACACTATGGCCCAATGGACTAGTCACACATATATCAAAATTCAATTGATCTATAGCCAACACACTTCCATCCAGCTCCCAAACATTACATATGTAAGAATGGGTAGAACCCGAATATATAAGTACATATACATCAATGTTAAAAAGAGAAAAAGTACCGGCTATAACTTCTGGAGCATCCATATCTTAATGGGTTTTCATGGCATATGCTTGAGCAAAAGGTGTAGGAGCAAAGCGTTGATCAATAGTTTTAAAAACATTTGTAAACTATGCTCTCAACTGTCTAGGGCCTCCCATACCTCTTCCATATCCTCTGCTCGCTGAGGGTGCATTAGAAGCTCCCCTGCTATTTTGTTGGGTAAACCTCTATTCCTGTCTCAATGGGTAATTGTCTATAAAGTGATCAGTACTATCACACTTGAAACAAGCATCCGTTAGCATCTTGCAGGTGCCCCAGTGCCTCCTAAAATAATAAGCACATTTTGGTGGTTATCCTCTACTTGGTCCTGTGGATGTCTCCTTGGCCGATATATCCATGGTAAATGCTCCATGTTGTCTACCCCTAGAAGTAAGATGGTTAATAGATTTTGCTGGTTGATCTCCCTGTGAAACTTTGGGTCTCTTTCCTATTGATGAATCACCTCTAGTAAAGCTTCTTCTTTGTTCCCTTTCCTTTTTAGCTAACTCATTCTTTTCCACCTGAATGGTTGTTTGTACCAATTGATAGTAATCCAGATATTGCAATGAGTGGATCCAATCAATCGCTCCCTAATATGATCATTTAAACAATCCTTAAATTGTCAGCACTTGAAAGCTTTAGTTAACATGGATCCTGGTATATATTTACTTAGATGACTAAACTCCATCTCATACTAGGCTACCGTCATTCCTCGTTGCTTCAAATTTAGTAACTTCCACAATTTTTCTTCTTTATAAGCTTCAGTTACATGTCTATTTTAAAATTCTGCCTCATAAAACTCCCAAGTAAGAGGATTAGGCAACTTGGGCAGTTTCAACACTAGTTTTCACCAATTATATTATGCTCCTTATAGTAAAGACATTGCATAAGTTACTTTTTAGTTGATTGGGCATTGAACATCATCAAAGATTCGATTAATCCTTTCCAGCCAAAGTTTTACCTTTTCTAATTCCTCCAAACTAGTGCCTAGAAATTCCTTTGCTCTATGCTTTCTAATTTTTGCAATGGGGGCTTTTGGTGTCATCATTCTTTGTAATGTTTTAGCCATATCATGTGAAATCTTCATAAAAGCTTCACCAGGATTAGTAGTGGGTACATCGTGCCAGGCAGATGTTGAAGATTCTAGGTTGGGAGGATTTGATCCCACTAGCAAGTTACTTTCGGTCATTTCTTGTGATGCTTCCCTACTTCCCTCCATAATCTATCTATTATCTACAAAAATAAGGATACCAACATTAAGCCAACACCAAGGACATTCTATACATGCATACGTTTAAATTCCTATCAGTCAGAACTGCCTAAATCATGCTCTGATACCAAAGATATAAAGATTACTATAATATTTCCAAGTACCCTGTTACCATGCATTCTATCTTTCATACAAGACAATGGTGCTATAATCTATTAGCATTAACAACATGTTGTTTAAGGTAATAAAAAACATATCATTACATTAAAGGAAACTATATAAGAGAAAACTCTTAATACATTGTAATTATAATAAGTTTACTCTTTAAATACATCATAGTCATTACATTACATTTTTCTTAACAAAATATGAGTCTTATAATAACTCAAAAACAAAAATAAAATAACAAGATAACTTTTTTCATACTTTGACTCTTCCTAATGCTGGTGTTGGCTTTGTCGATATTGGATTTATCCCTATTAAAAAGTCTTATTTTGAGTACCTACATGGATGAACACCCATGCTAAGCTATGCAGTTTAGTGGGGAACAATAAATATGTGAACAACCACTCACAGTAGTCATTCTCATGCACACACGATATGCAATGATAATAACATACAGTTATATTAATTCGAAACCATATTATCGTTAACTAGGTAAGCATTGCCATAGATAAGATTTACAGTGTAAATGAATCACATATCTCATATCATTATTCAGTATTGTACATGCAACATTCAACGAACTATTTATTATCTCCTATGAATGCTGGTAAAAGTTCTATGGGTGTGGATACCAGGTGCTGTGGATATCCATAGGTATCAATCATATGAATATCTGAAGGTATTATTCCTATGGACACTCGAAGGTATCAAACCTATAGACCTAAATGGAGTTAACACTATGGTCCCAAATGGGGATAAACGATAGATCCCGAATGGGTTCAGGACTATGGTAGCTAAATCTGTACCCTATAGGTATGTCTATTTATCCACAACCAAACTCTAAATGCAGGAATTTGGTTATTTCTCATGTCATTTCATTCATTATGTCCAATTCATCATATTGCACAATTATACATATACAAATATTCATAAATGATTATAACAGAGTAACTAACTATCCTTGTATAATTTCAATGATTTAAAGATATTTAGACATGTACATTATCTAATTGAAGTAATATAAATCATGTATAGCCTTTTATGCCTTAATATATGTTTAATATACTACCAATCTTCATGTATCTATTTATATCCTCTTTGCATTCTTATATCTCTTACACATTTCATGTCATCTATTCTTTTAATTCCATGTTTAATATGTTTTAATTAGGTTTAAGGGTGTTTAAATAGGGCTTATAGATGTTTAAAGACCTAAAATGCATACTTATTTTGTGTAATAAGTGCCTCAATAGAGGGAACTTTTACCTCTATCGAGGAGAGACATTCTAAACCTTATAAGGGAACTCTCCACGATGGAGGGAAAGATTACCTTGGCTCCCTCGGTCGAGGAGGTGTTTCTCTCAGCTTAGGTGATGTTTCCCTTAGCTGAAGAGGTGTTTTGGCCATTTATAAAAGAGGCTTCTTCGGTGGAGGGGGAAAGTCCCTCTTCCGAGGTGATTTTTTATAACAATTATGTCTAATTTTATACCCATTGTTTTACCTAGTAGATGAGTTTTCTAGGATAAATGGTCTTCTAAAATGTTATTGCTCTATACTTCTAGTTTCTAAAACATTAAAAATAATCTCATTTACACTTCTAAATCTATATATATTTAAGAAACACTACAAGTTGTTCCCAATGATAGGGCAGCAGGTATATCCGATTTTCAAGCCAACTTATGACCTATTTAGAGACAGAGTTAGAATTGGATGTCTTCATATGAAATTTAGGTATAGAAGTCTATTTTCTAGACTAACTAGATTCATGTAATTTTCAGCTCTATAGCTCAAATTATAAATAAAATAATGTGGCTAGGTCTAGAGAATCCTAGGACAAATTCTATTTTTCTTAGTGAAAGCTTTTAGAATCCGATCATTAAGCAAAAAAATGACTCTATACCCATGTTTAAATTTTACAATACATCCTAATCAGTTTTACAATGTTGTGTTTAAGAGCAAACACACGCACACACACATCATGTAAGAAGTTCCCATACCTTATTGACAATCACCCTCTTCAAGCTCTTTCTTCTTCCTTCTCCTTGCCCTTAGCTCTTTGTCCTTCTACAAATAATAAGTTACAGCAATAAATATTTATTCACTTTGTAAATTTCAGTCCCTAATATATGGGAAAAAAGAAGAGAAAAAAAGTAAAGCTTGTTACCTTAATAGGGCTTAATCACTAACTAAGCTCTCTCTCTCTCTCTCTACTACAAACCATATGCTAGAATTAGGGAGTTATCTAATGGTGAAATGGGTTTTACTTAGGAAAAAAAATAGTGGTGATGAATTCTCCTAAAGTGGCCATCCATCAAAGCCCATTTTCCCTTTTTTTTCCTTTTCATGGTTTATTTGCTTTTCTCCTGAGTTTTCTAGGGATAGGCTATAGTTTGATAGTTGGGCCTCATCTCATGGGCCAACTTATGGTCTTGGGCCTTGTGCAATTCATTTCATCTCTTCTTCTAGCCTAACTCTTTTCTTTTCTTCCCTCTTAATTTCTCTTCTTTCAATTTAAATCCCTTATATTATACTTACTTTTAATTATGCTTGTGCAAGCTTTATGTGAAATGATCATACTAACATTTTCTTTTACTATAAGAAAATACCCAATTAGTAACGACAATTTTCGTTGCTAAACAAAAATAGCAACGAAATGAGTGGTTGTAAATTTAGCGGTTGCTATTTTTTAGCAATGAAAATTGTTTTCCGTTGCTAAATTTAGCAACAAAATTCAAATTCCGTTCTAAAATCCAACCAATGTAAGTTCCCATAAATCAATCAAATTAGCAATGGAATAACATTTCTGTTGCTAAATTTAGCAACGAAATTTAAAGTTCCCATTGCTAAATTCATCTATCAATAAAAAAATTCACGAGAGTGCCGTCCATCTCTAAAAATTATTACAATTTTTTAATTATTATTTTATGACTATGCCTGAGCAATCAAATTTGCTCTTGACACATCAGCCTCAAGAAAAATAGCCAAAAATAGGTGGATAACAATTTGACTATTCTACATTTCAGAATAAAAAAATGACTATCCTAAGTTTATGGCAAAAAAAAATATATATATATTCCATTATCCGCTTTCATTATTTGTAAGTACCCATTTTGAAGCATGCAATATCACTAATTTGCAATTAGATTGCTGTATTTACTTACAACATTCAGGATACAATTGCACGCTATATTTGTATCAAGATGACAAAAACATGATTATCCCTAGTCATTAACATCCATGAATCTAACATAAATACATGATATCTACATGGTAGATGGCATCTAAGTACAAAAAGTAAAAGAGTAACTAAGAAATGCAGATACGCAAAAAAATTATGAGGAACTTGAAGTGTCTATGCTACATATTGCAATTATAATTAATTTTGGTAAACACTTCCAGTACCAGAGTTTTTGGAAGAAGCTTCATGCTGTTTGCTGCAAGACTTGAGTGATGCCAATTCCTTAATAAGTGTGCGTTCCTTGTCACTGCCACCATTGCATTAAGCTCACATAAAATTTATAATTTCATAACATTTTGATAATAAGATGAATGATGAAAAAAGGCCCATTAGGAAATCTAATAAGAATGACAAGGGCAAAAATGAGCATTACAAGTGGGCCTGAAACCCAACCTAACTGCCCTATGGCCTATGCCAATGATAACACTCTCGACCCCATCACAGCTGTTATAATATGGGAGGCTGCTGTCCAAAATGTTCCTGCACCATCCATTTAATCTCAATCTTCATGTTTCATTCATTTAATTATTAACTAGACAACTATATGCTAATTAACTGCATGGTTTCATCGAAAAAAATACAAAAAAAATAGTACAAAATTTAAAAACAGTACCGTTGAGACATGTAAGCAAGTAATTAAGTTCTTATAGGCACACAATTGATAATTAAGCAGCTCAAAAATAGTACTAGTTAAAGATTCGGGCCTATCGGTATAATTTGTGAAATATAGATAGCAATAAACTACAGCCTCACCACTAGATATCCTCAAAATAGTAAGATGATTAACTTGAAAACCAAACTCAAGCCAACAATACCAACACATCCATAAATTAAAAGAACATAAACTCCATCCAATCAATCCAACCATACTAAGTACACAGCTCATCCATAACCGATTTCCTGTTAATATATGGCATCAAGATAATATTCTTGTCTCACTTATAAGCAAGATGATCAGGAATAGAACAAGATAGCATTTTGATAGGACCATGAAAATTAAATTAATAAGCATTTTCAATAATCTCAAGGAATTTTGAATTCCTGTTTCACAGAAACACACTAAGTGTACAACATGTAGATATGGGAATTAGGCTGCTCAATTAGCTGATCAGAGAAACTCCTTTTTTTTAGTTGCTGAGGGGTTAAGAAAAAGCTCAGTTCCAACTAACCTTAATAACAGCAAATTCGTAAATTTAAAATGCAAGAACCTAATTAAAGAGCATATAATACACAAAATTAGTTCTAATTCGAGATAATTTAGGGTAATCGAACTTGAAAATTAGATGTAGTAATATGCTGATAAGAGGCAGCAAAATCGGAGCTGAACAATCCATAATGATACAAAATAGCAAATAAGCAGCCAAGAAGAATTCGAATGAAAATGGCTACAACAATCCGAGATTTGCGTAGTGATTGGCCTTTTTCTTTACGACCTGGACTCCCCATGGCTTTTTTTTTTCCTCTCACACTATAACATAGACAGAGTAAATTTTAAAGCTTTACTCCAACAATTACATCAATACATCGTTCTTTCAATCTTCAAGCAAAGTAAATTTTGAAGCTTTACTCCATCAATTGCATCAATACATCAGTTTTTGGATCTTCAAGCCTAATTTCTTACCGTAAACCATATATCCTATATGAAACTATTTGATCTTCACATCTTGGTCCCAGCGATCACTCTTCTCTGCAGCCACAATACCTATCTCTATTTCTTTCGATGGGTTCTCCAACAGAGACTAGTATGATGTTTCCCTACACATTTTTGAGATACATTATTTAACAAACAGAAAGTAAGCTAAAATGTAAAGGAAGCCAAACATAAAGATTCTCAAATACTCACAAGTGAACTTGAGTTCACAAGTCTGAATTTCCAAGAGCTCCATAGTCATGATTCTCAACTAGGAAAAAAGAAAAAACCCATAAATAGCACAATTGACTCAAAAAGAGAGAGGAAGATCGGAGGCATACCAGAAGTAAAGGCGTGGGAGAGGGAAGGTGACGGCACGGAGAGGAAAGGGAGAGGAAGAGTGTGAGGGCGTAAAGAGGAAAAGGAGAGGGAGAGTGTGAGGGCACGGAGAGGAAAGGGAGAGGGAGAGTAAGAGTGCGAGGGCGAGGGGGAGACCAAGGTTCAAGAAAAAATGAAGAAAAAAGGGCAAAAATAAACTATTTATACCTAGAAAAAAAATAAAAATAACAACAGAATATTATTTCAATTATAATTTTAGCAACTGAAAATAAATTTCATTGTTATTTTAATAAATAATAAAATAACAACGAAAAGCAAATTTTATTGCTAATTTAGCAATGAAATATATTTTTCATTGCTATTTTAACAATAAAAATTATTTTTCGTTGCTATTTTAATCTTGAGTTGATTATTTAGCAATGAAAAAAATTTCATTGCTAATTAAACAACCTTAAAATAATTCGGTGTTGAAATAGCAACAAAATTTAATTTTTGTTGCTAATTTTCGTTCCAAAATTTTTCTTTCATCTGCTGGCATCTTATTTAGTAACGGTACAAACATTTCATTGCTATTTCCATTGTTATATTTTGGTGCTAAAAGTTTTCATCATTTTTAGCGACGGAAGATAACCAATTTTATTTATGTTGCTAAATCTAAAAATTTTAACCAAACATAGCAACAAAATTTAATTATCATTGCTAAATAGCAATGGAATTTAATTTTCGTTGTCAAATTAGCAATGAAAATTTTTCCATTGCTATTTTGACATTTTCTTGTAGTGTTTTAATGTAATTACGATTAAATTTCTACTTACTTTACATTCTCCCACAAGCATGCATTAATAAAAGGAATAAGGAAAAATTTTACCCTTGTACTTTTTAAAAGAGGGTAATTTTACCCTTAAACTTTTTTTTAAGCCCATTGTATCCCTAAATATATTTTTTGACGTGATTTTACCCCTATAATTAGAGATGAGCATGGGCCAATTAATCAGTCTATGAGTAAAAAAATTTAATCGGTTCATTGATATTGATTTTTAAAAATTACTAACCATTAATCGATCTGTTGCATTCGGTTAATTAATCCATTGATTTCAGTTTTTCAATTTGATTAACCAATATTTTTTTTGTTAACCATTAAAATTTATAATATAAAATTATATAAAAAATTAGACAAAATTCAATTCAATTTCAAATGTGTAAAGTAATTTAATATAAAAATTACGAAATAAATATAATTTACTAGCCAAAATTCATGTTCTATAAATTAATAGCTAATATTATAAAATATATTTGATATTTATTAAAAATTATTATGTTTGATTTTAAGTCAAATAAAATTTTGGATAATATTAAATGTTATAACATAAACTCTAAAATATAAGAAAATGTAATTAAATGCTATTAGGTAAAATACAAATACCAATATATGATAAAAAAAACATATATAAAAATTAATCGGACACTATATATAAATATTACTATATAATTAAAAAAAATGACATAATATAAATTTAGTTTATAGAAAAATAAAAAATAAGGTATAAAAGTATAATTTAGATATATTTTAAAGTATTATTTTATATAAATTTTAGAAAAAAATAAAAAAATTATGTGTGTGTATATATATATATATATATATATATATATATATATATATATATATATATATGAACCGGTTAACCATGGATTAACGGTTAATTGGTACATAAAAATTTAAACCGTAAATATTAATAAAAAATATAAAAATTAAAAACCGTAATAAAGTCCATTAGATCAGTTAATTTTAAAAATCGGTTCGGTTTCAGATCAATTTTACGGTTAATCATATTTTCGAATTTTTTTGCTCATCCCTATCTACTAGGGGTGTGCAGAACCGAATCGAATGAATTTTGATATATTTGGTTCTGTTGGTTCTGTTTTTGGTTTGTTCAGTTCTGCATCAAAATATAAAATCGATTTAATCGATTTGGTTCGATTTTTAAAATTGAAAAACTGAAGGAACCGAACCGATCAAAGTTTTTAAATATATATATTTTATTGTATTTTAATATCAAATTAGACATTTTAGCTTAGTGGTAGTGTGAAAAGCTGTCAAGACCATAGATCTTGAGTTCAAATCTAGTCACAACACACATATTTTTTGTTTTTCCTTACATTTCGTAAATCCTTTGCATGTATATTACTTTCAATGGTTAATTTATATTACTTTCAAGGGTTAATTATTTGGTTTTTAGAAAATCTTTATCCACATTTTATTTACAAATTCAACTGCTAATTTAAGAATTTAACGACTCTAACTAATGTAGAGCAAAAAAATCCATAAATTAAAAAGAACCAATGGCATAATTTTAGGATAAAACAATAATTAATTATTATGGCACTTTCTGTAAGCAAAATATATTGAATAATGAGGTTAATTTGTTTTATTGATTTTGAATGATGAAGCAGAATAAAGTGATATAAATTTATTTATTTATTATTATTAGGAAATGTGTTTTTTATCCCTTAATTAATTTTTCATGAATGAAATACAACACTTCATAAATTATCATTAAGGAGCTTTTGTCACTTTTAGAGTGCAAATAAAATAAATTTACATCCTACTGATTTGGTTGAAAATTTTAACTAATTTATAATTCAATTTATTTGTGAATAATATGTTATATAATTTATTTATGAAAAATCTGTTATATGATCCATTTGCAACCTATTAAAGCATTTTACATTCTTATCTTTTAATATCCAAATGGATGCAACCATGTAATGGATAGTTAACGGGGATCAATTTATTTTTATTTATATTAATCAATAGACCTAACGGCTAAGTATAATTTTGGGAAAAAGAAACTTTTAAAAGTATAAAATTCTCTTAAAAAACTGTTAAAGTATAATTTTCTCTGAAAATCTCTTAAAAACAAAAGAATTTAATATACTGTAGCATTATTCGAAATCCCCCAAAGATTATCAACAAATGCGAAGAGAATTATAAAAAGATGGGAAAAACATTATTCAGGAATTAGCAGCTTTATTTCTTAACATGTCAATATTGAAAACTTTTTTATTTTTATTTAGACTGGATAATCTAATGTGATTTTATAACATGTTTTAGGTTTATTTAATTTTTAAACAGTTTTACAACAAAATTACATAAATGTCCCAATATTATAACAATTTTTTATCAATAACGAACCATTTATATGAGTAATTAATCATTTTAATAATGGAGGAGAATACATTATTCATTTTATTTTTTACATAAAAAATAATTTTTTAATTATTTTTGAAATATTTTGTTTTAAGAATAAATAACTAAATTGCTGCAATTGGAAACTAAAAAATAATAAATAAAGACAGTAAATTAAAAATAAAATAAAAGAGATAAAGAAATGGTTTGACACAATGAAAAATGAGATTAAGATTAGGGATGAGCAAAAAAAATCGAAAAAATGGTTAACCAAAAAATCGGTCCGAAACCAAACTGATTTTTAAGGTTAACCAAACCGAAAAAAATGGTTAAGGTTTTAAAAAATATGAATTTTTGGTTTTCGGTTCGGTTTCGATCCACAATTTTAAAAAACCGTCGATTTCGGTTAACCAACTGGTTTAATTTATTTTTTAATATATATATATATATATATATACACACACACATTTACATTGTTGTCCCCCTTTTAGTGACTCAATTTGAGCCATTTATCTTTTTCGAAAAGGAAATATATTGATTCAATATCTACTTTGCGTATGATGTCAAATTGAAAGCGAATACAATTTATTAAATTGGGGAAAAAAGTAAATATAATATACTGTACACAGTCTACTTAGTTTTGACAAATTAAAAGTGAATACAATTTATTAAATTGGGGCAAAAGGTAAATATAATATACCGTATATAATTTATTCAGTTTGGACAAAAATGAAGATATAGGATATTGTATACACTTAAAAGGTAAATATAACATACTGTATACAATTTATTTAAGCCATTTAAGTCAAATCTAAGTCATTTTAACCTCAAGCCATATTGAACTTATAAAAAGGTAATTAAGTTATCATTATTATTCTCTTTTTGCTTTTTTTGCTTCATATATTCGGTGAATATCAAATTAAATATGGATAAAAGTGAATGCAATGTATTATTTTTGGGCAAAGTAAATACAATTATTAGAACTGAATGTTAAATTGAATACAGATACAATTTATTCAGTTTGTATAAAAAATAAATATAATGAATTTAATTTCTTCTCCACTTCAATTTGACAATCTGAAATAATAATAATAATAATAATAATAATAATAATAATAATAATAATAATAATAATATATTATTATTATTATTATTATTATTATTATTATTATTATTATTATTATTTCTTCCCTACTTCTATTAAAAATGAAATAAATACTTAATTTGTATAAAAGATACTATGATTTATGCTTTTAATTTTATAATAATTATGGTCAAGAGTCAATAGATTTTTTTCTATGTTTTTTAAATTCATTAAATTCAATAACAAATAATTAAAAGTAATAGTATACATTAGATATCCTTGCTCCAATATCTTCAACTAATTAATGGAGTAAGGGTATACATTGTAAACATCAGTTAAGTTTAATAGCTAAATCCAACTACGCTTCAGTTAATTTTAATCCTTATTTGAAAAGTGAATTTATATTTAACCAAACCATGTTAATTAACAACTAGTCAAGCTAGTATAGATATCAAAATTTGATACATCTATTTATCCATCAATTAAAATAATATTAAGTTACGTAATTAATTATGTCAAATATAATTAATATAATAAAAAATAAAATTCAGCTCTTTAACACTTTTTTTTTATCAATTTGTTAGAAAAATTCAAACAATCTGTAAATTATATAAAGATCATTATTGTCGCACGAATGGTATATAAAAGAATATAATTATATTGCATGTAGGTTTTACGAAATACGAATTATTGGAATATGATTGTTAATTAACCAATAAAAAATAATAAATATAATATAAAAATTCTCCTATTAAAAAATTTGTGATAATTTCGTTATTTTGCAATTAACAGAAAATTATAAGATAGAGTATAAATTTTGTGAATTTTCCCTTCTATATATTGCAACAAGTTTAGGTAAAAATTCATATTTCTAAGAGTACTTGCGACTCTTCAAGAAAATGTATTACTGTTATACTAGCTTACATATAAAAAAAATATCTGATTTAAAATTTTTTTATTATTAAAAAATTCAATAACAAATAATTAAAAGGAATATTATAAATTGTATACCCTTGCTCCAATATCTTTAATTAATTAATAGAGTAAGGATATATATTGTACACTTTAGTTAATTTTAATTGCTAAATCTAGCTCCGCCTCTAGTAGTACAACCACAATAAAATAAAAAAAGAAAAGCAAGAAAAATTGTAATGCAATACCCAAATGTATCAAGCAAATAATAATACAATCAATAATTATTTATCTACAATTTTTTTATCCAATAGTATAATATTTTGTATCTACTTAATTCCTAATTTGGTTCATAAATGCTAATGGGTGATTACTATTTAAAATACAAATAAATAAATGAATACAATTTGAAAAAATTGAATAAAGTATACTCAATTTAACAAATTGTTTGAACAATAGGTTGAATTAATTATGTTATTTAATTTTTATTTTTAAGTATTTTGATAATTTAAATTTTTAATTGTATTTTATAATTGTAGTGGTTGACTGAAAAAAATTGGTTAACCAGTCCGAAAAATCGAAACCGATGAACTGGTTAACCGATTGTAATGGATTGATTAATGGTTAATTTTTTTAAAAAACCGATGCATATGGATTGGTTAATTTTTTTTTTAATTAAGATGAATGGAATTGACTTGAAAACCAAAAACAAATAAAGAAAAAGAAAGTAAATTAAAGATTTAGATTGGATATATAGACCCATTTAGGTTAAAAATTCAATTTAAAAAAGTCTATATTTGATCAGAACCGGTTGAAACGAACCGATCGAAATTATTTCAGTCCATTCAATTTTTGGTTCTATAAATTTTGATTTCGGTTTGGTTTTTATATTTTGTAAACTTTGATTTTCGATTTGTTTGGTTCGGTTCAAAACCGAACCGATAATTTGCACACCCCTACTATCTACAATGGACGAAAAGCTGACTTGGCAAACGACACTAACAACGACCAATGATAATGCAATATCTCATCTGCATGTATATTTCTCTCTCCTAATCAGCTTATTTTTTTAATTAAAAAATTGATGACTTGGCCTCTCTCCTCTTCTTTCCTCTTTCTTTCTCTTTCTCTTGAATTTTTCAAATTTGATGTGGGCTGAAAAAAAAATTAAGGACAAAATTATCCCATTTTAAAAAGCATAGGGGCAAAATTTCATCTTATCTCTTAATAAAATTATTGTTTAATTTTACTCAATCCTCCTAGGATATGGATCTCATAGTACCAAAATGGCATCTCGTGCTCTATCCAGTATTCGAAATTGAGAATAAAAAATGATATATACTCCAACTATCTATTATAGCGAAGTGAACAAGGCAGGCTTGAAATCTTTGAAATGTTATTTTAATCGTAATTTTCAATTTATATTTTTGGTCCGTTAAATAAATAATATATAAAATAAAAATAAAAAAAATCAGAATTTCTATGCTACAAAATAAAATTGTAAAAACTTAATAGTAAAATTCCAAAAGTTTGAAAAATATTGAGAGACTACGTTGGAAAGCTTATATTAGCAAAATAAGGTGAATTCAGCCGACTTTTTGCCGTCAAAATCCTTGAGACCAATGTTTTCAAAACGGATCAGGCGGTCGGACGGGTCTGGTTTAATCTTGAAACCGAAGAGTATAAAAAAGTAAATTGAATTGCAGACCCCAGAGCATAAAGAAGTAATTGGATTTCTATAATTGTTTTTAATTTATTTTCTATACATAAATTAGATCTAAATTCACTAGAGCATTTTAAATTTTTTCCAAACTTATCTTGGAAAATAAATAAAAAATTGAAAGTAAATTTTTTATTTGGTTCAAACCTTTTTAAACTATATTTGCCTTTTAAATTTTTTTTTCCAATTTGGTCCACCAAAAGCAGGAACAGGCACATGGCACATGATTTGATCCCAATACAATATGGGAACAACATGGTCTTTGGTCAATCTTTTGTCGCCATACTATCTTTTCCCTGGGGAACAATCACAAATGTTTCAATCACAAATGTTTCTTTCACATGTTTTACGACAGACCTAACATAGTTTTGTATATCAGCATTTTTGTCTTTCTAATTAAAAAAAATTTAATTCAGTGTAACTGAATACACAAGCTAAAAAGTCCACTTCATTCATTTTCACAATGTTTTTTTTTTTTGTCTTCTAAAATTTCCCCATCAAATTAAATTATTTTCTTTTTCTTTTCTTTTCATTACCTTGTTCCCTCAACATATGCGCTTGTCTTCCGAAAGTAATTTTCTTCCATGATTTTTAATTGGTTGGGGTTATAAACATCATGCGAGTAGAATGAATTAGTAATTTAAAGAACAAAGAAATTGTTTAGTTTAAATTGCTGTCGTCACTTGATGTATCAAAATCTTATTTTATTGGATGAAATTGTTTAGTTTAAATTGCTGTCGTCACTTGATGTATCAAAATCTTATTTTATTGGAATCAATTTAAGATATAATTTGTATTAATTATGAGATATAGGTGGCGTTACTGTTAATCGTTGAAAATCCGAAATACTTTTACGGTAAAAGTTAAATGATTCTCTCTCTTACAAAAAAAAAAAGGTTAAAAGTTGCTATTTAACAAACAGTATTCCTTTCTTTATATATTTTAAAAGATTTATTTTTCTTTTATTTCTCTGTATGATATATTCTAAATTTTCTATTCTTTCATAATTTCCTAGAACTGGGGTTAATCCTTGGTTTTCAAACCATTTTATACTTCTTTTTCTAGTTTCTATTTCTTTTTGTAGATCTATATTATCTATTTCTATATAATGAATTATATTTTGTGTTTTAATTTTCTATCTTCTTATTATCTATATTATCTAGTAAACAGAAATCAGGATTTCAATTTACCTTATAAATTTTTTTCTAGGTCCACTATGCTTCATTTACTATTGCCTAAATTCAATTATCAACGATTTATTGACAATTATTGTTTTAACTATTGATCTTATAAAATAATTTTCGTATTCACTATTATATCTTTACTCATAGAGACTATAATAGGCATACCAGTGAACCATGAAACTATTAAATATTATTGAAAGGCTATCTGTCGCTCTTGCTATATGCTATCCATCATAATTCAACTCACTTTGTCTAGTTAGATATGCCAGACCAAATTTATCTCATGACCTATTGGAGAATAACTAAGCTAGCCACACTAAATCATATTTCAGGGATAAGTTAAAAGGTTTTAAAGGTTGTTCTCATATAGGGTTTCACACTAGAAAAAATTGAGATCAATCACTTTAAATTCCCTCTCTTTGGTTGACTTAAGCACACATGGTATGAAACATGTATCGTGGTGTTCTTTCTTTCCCTTAAAAGAGTGCATGTCTCACAAAATACACACACACATATATAAACAATAAGACTTTTATATTTTTGGTACATTAATAGATGGTTTATATCATTTGAACCTTGATATTAAAATTTGTGAATCCCTATTCATATTGAACACAATATTGGTAATACATATAGTGTACAAAATGAACACTCTGCCTACTTATGGCATCAAAAACTAGGTCATATATCTAGAGCAAGGGTGATAAGGTTAGTGAAAAGTGAAATCTTACCTCAATTGGATTGTATTGATTGGGATGTGTGTGAGGATTTCATTGAAAGCAAGCAAACCAAACACATATCTAAGAATTTATCCACAAAAAGTACTAAGTTGCTTGAATTGATACACACTAATATATGCGGTCTATTTCATGTTCCATCTTGAAGCGATAAAAAGTATTTTATCACCTTTATTGATGACTATTCATGTTATTGTTATCTTTATTTACTACATGAAAAATCTCAATCAGTGGATTTTTTTAGGTGTTCATTAATGAGGTGGAAATGTAGTTAGATAGAAATTTGAAAATACTAAGGTCCAATAGAGGTGGTGAATATTATGGCAAATATGATGAGAATGAACAAGGTCCAGGTCCATTTGCAAAACTTATTCAAGGTCGAGGCATTTGTGCACAGTATATAATGCCCGGTACACTACAACAAGATGGTGCAGTTGGCTATCGTTAGGAGTATGTTAAGTTATACTAATGTCCCTTTGTCTTTATGAATATATGCATTAAAGATAGTTGTATATCTACTTAATAGGGTTCCTAGTAAAATAGTTCCTATAACACCTTATCAACTATGGACAAGTAAGAAACCTAGCCTGAGGCACATGTATGTTTAGGGTTATCCAACTGAAATAAGGATTTATAATCCTTATGAAAGGAAGTTTGATATAAGAACCATTAGCAGTTACTTCATCAATTATCCAGAAAAGTCTAAAGGGTACATATTTTATTATCCTAACCATGGTACAAGAATAGTTGAGTCTAGTAATACTAGATTTATTGAAAATGGATAAATCAATAGGAGTAAAGAACCATAAAAGGTGGATATTCAAGAGACTTAGGTAGAAAATTCTTCATCTAGTGTCTTTTCTCAAGTTGTTATTCCTTTTGTTGCATTACAGACACACAATATACTGGAACAACAAGTTGATAGTCCAAACCTACAAGAAGAGAATGTCAATAATGAACCAATAAATGATGTGCAAGTCACAAAATGATCATGTGATACCATGAAAAATAATATTGCAAAGGTCTATAAGGGAGAAAAGACCAATAATATCTAATAACTATATGGTACATTTAGCTGAGCACAAGTGTGACTTAAGCATTGATAAGGATCAAGTCTCATTTAAAGAAGACATGAAATGTAATAATTATGAAAAGTGGCTTAATGCTATGAAAGAAGAGTTAAAATCTATGAATGATAATTAAGTCTGGAAACTAGTTGAGTTACTTGAAGGCTCAAAGCAAGTGGATTTTAAATGGGTTTTTAAGACCAACAGGGACTTGAAAGGCAATATTAAAAGGTATAAAGCCAGACTTGTAGCCAATGGTTATACTCAAAATGATGGCATTGACTTTAAAGAGACCTTCTATCAGGTTTCAAATAAGGACTCTTTGAGAATCATTATGGCATTAATACCTCATTATAATTTAGAACTTTACCAAATGGATGTAAAGATTGCCTTTATGAATGGTAATTTAGAAGAAGAAGTTTATATAAACCAACCAGAAGATTTTGTGACTCCAGAAAAGGAAAATATGGTGTGTAAATTAAAAAATTCAATATATGGTTTAAAATAAGCTTTCTGACAATGGCATCTTAAGTTCAATGATAGCATTACCTTGTATGGTTTTGTAAAGAATACTGTTGATGGGTGTATCTATATAAAGGTCAGTGGAAGTAAGTTCATTATTTTGGTACTGTATGTTGACGATATTCTTCTAGTTGCTAATGATTTAGGCTTGTTACATGATGTAAAGAAATTTCTATCTAATAACTTTGAAATGAAAGATATGGATAAGGCATCCTATGTGATTGAAATAGAAATACTATGTGAGAGGACACAAGAATTGTTAGGGCTGTCTTAGAAAGGATATATTACTAAAGTATTAGAGAGATTTGAGATGGAAAAAATATTCAGCAGGGGTTCTCCCAATTCAAAAAGGGGATAAATTCAGTGAAATGCAATGTCCCAAGAATGATTTGGAACGAAAGGAAATGGAATATATTCCCTATGCATATGTAGTTGGGAGTCTGATGTATATTCAAACTTGTACTCGATCGGATATTAATTTTTCTATTGGAATGTTGAGTCGATATCCAAGTAATCCCAAAATGGAACATTGGAAAGCTGTAAAAAAAGTACTTAGGTATTTACAAGGCACCAAAGATTACATGCTTACATATAAAAAATTGGATCACTTAGAAGTAATTGGTTATTCAAATTCAGACTATCCTGGTTGTATAGATTCAAGGAAATCTACTTTTAGTTATCGATTCCAACTAGTAGGAGGGGCAATTTCTTGAAAAAGTGGAAAACAGTATGTCATTGCTACTTCAACTATGGAGGTTGAATTTGTTGCATGCTTTGAGGCTACCATTCAAGCATTGTGATTGCGAAACTTTATCTTAGGATTAAGTATTGTCAACAGTATAGCTAGACCACTAAAAATTTATTGTGATAATTTCGCAGCTGTCTTCTTCTCTAAAAATGATAAGTATTCTAAGGGTACTAAACACATGAATTTGAAATACTTGTCGGCCAAAGATAAAGTATCAATTGAGCATATTGGAATTGATCTAATGGCAGTGGGCCAGTTAACTAAAGGGTTACCACCTAAAATATTTACTAGCCATGTTGAAATGATGGGCATTATAGATAAATCCTTGTTAACATGAGATTATGTTATGTGTATACATATGTTTAGTTATTTACTATTATTGTTTTGACACTTATGAATTCAATTAAAGTTATGTTTTTACTTATATGTTTAGTTGTCACATTATGTTGTGTGCACGTATTGTTTTATCGTGGTGATAAACTATATTTTGAGAAAACATTAAAGTTGATAATGACAGAGTTTCTCGTTTACAATCGTTATGATTTGAGTTAATTATGTAATACATGGAAGGAATTGTATCATTAAATGACTTGTGACCATCATGATCCAATCATTTCAGTTCATTTAGTTTGATGACATAATATATTCAATATATGATGTGCTCTTAAAGTATATTGTTGGATTATAAAATCATAACATAGGCCAAATGGGAGATTGTTAGATCAGTTTAATTAATCATAAGAGTGTGATCCATATTATTTGGATTGACTTTAATATTAGATGGGCTCAAGATAAGGGTTATTATCTTATTGGACCTGTAAAAAATTTTAGGGTCACTAGAGGTTTAGTATAAATAGAAAAAATCATTCCCTCTCCCTTGATACAATTTTACATTTACCAAACTTAAAAAGAAAAGTACGTTTTGCACCATTGAAAAAATCGACAAAAGGAGAAGGAGAGAGATGATAAATCAATTATGTAGAAAATCGTTCTACAATCATGAATCAATCTTAATATATTCTTTTTCCTCTTATAAATTAAATCCTAATTAAATGACTCGAATCAATTATGTCATAAATGATTTTGAAAAATTCTAGACTTGTAATATTATTTAGAAAATGACAATTAATTTACAAGAATCGATGTATCAAATTTTAAAAGATTCAATGCTAACATAGATTGCCATGTGGGAATTTTAATAAAGATCCATACATTTTCTTACCAAAATAGTTTTATTCATAATTTTCACACAATTCAAATATTTTTTCAGTACAATTTTTTTTATGATTAAACAGTATAGTAAAAATAAACAAAAACAAATTAATGAAACGTAAATGGCAGTTAAATAAAATCACGCAATAGGGCCTCATTTTGCAAGCAGAAGGGCATTGAGAAGGAGCAATATCGAACTTTTCTCCAACCATGACAACAAAAATGACCATTTGGGCCAAAATAATAACCATAATATTACAAAAGTCCGCACATGTAAAGGGAGTTGAAATTGAGAATATTTGGCTGGGCGCATTTGTCGAGTACCAGCAGCTCCCACGCAGTCCCCGATAACTACATGAAGCAGCATCTCATCAAAAATAGTCAAAAATCGACTTGTCTGACTGCTAAAATAATATCCCCACCAACAGTATAACCTTTGAAAGAATAAATGACATATTTATAATAATACTTTCGCAGTCTTTAAAAAAATTTACCATTTAAAACTTTTCATCCAAAATGATAAATTTAATTAATAATTTATGATTTTCAATTTACTTAGTTTGGGGATGTTTTAGCAATAACAATACGCTACTCTCTAATGCACTTATTTTGCCGTTGCAGAATTGAGCCAAGAAAGTCAAAATAGTTTACAAATTTCTCAGAACAAAAATAATCTGTCAAGTTCGCTATTGCCATATGATTCCGGAAATGATTTGCTTGAGGACTCATGTAAGGATGGTGATGTAGATAATTCATTGGCTTTGGTACCAGTTCAAACCAGTGAAACTGTGTCAAATTCCAACTCAACTCTGATTAAAAGATCAACAGGATCTAAACATGGTTGGTCATTCATTCGTCAAGTACTTTTACCTAAGAAACGATACACAGAAAAATCTCATGTAAAAAAGAATTCTGGTGTTAAATGGGTACTGAAACTTCCAAGCTGGTATTCTTCGTCAGTAGTGTATCCTGATAAAAAACAGACTATTTTGTGCCTCAAAAAAGATCACTTTTCCGATTTGGAAGGAGAGAATGGTGCACTTCTTCCAGTGGCAGGGTTTGAGGTTGCATGGTCACCCATCTCGCCATCTCATTGCTCAAATGGCATCCCTGAAGAGTTGCTGGATCTACATGAAAAATATTCATCGTCATGTAGATTGTTCAGCTATGAGGAGCTTTCTTTGGCCACTTCTAACTTCATGCCTGGTTTGTTTCCTTATCCAAAATTCTTTAACATTTTGACTGGGGCCAAATTTTCTTTTATTCTCTCTCCTTAATTGGTCTTCCCTTATAATTTTCAGAAAATATGATCGGCGAAGGTGGAAGTAGTCATGTTTACAGAGGTTGTCTACCTGATGGGAAGGAATTGGCAGTGAAAATTTTGAGGCCATCTCAAGATCTGTTAAAAGAATTTGTTGCAGAAATTGAGATCATTACAACTTTAAATCACAAGAATATTATATCCCTTTGTGGGTTCTGTTTTGAGCACAACAATCTACTATTGGTTTATGATTTTTTATCAAGAGGAAGTCTAGAAGAAAACCTTCATGGTATATATTTTCAAGCCCAGGATTTAACAAAATTTTATTTTTTCAGCCATTTAAGTTTTTGTTAATTTCTAATTAGTATGTTTTCCTTTTGAGAATAAAAGGTAATAAGAAGGATAAGAGTGCATTTGGTTGGCAAGAGAGATATAAGGTGGCAGTGGGCGTAGCTGAAGCACTTGAGTATCTGCACAATCTATGCGATCAACCTGTGATACACAGGGATGTGAAATCTTCGAACATACTTCTATCAGATGATTTTGAGCCACAGGTGCTGCCCCTTTTTTTTAAAAAAAATAAAGGCTGAAGTGCATGTTTGATAGGCCTTCTTCTTCAGTTATTAATAGCATGTAATGGTGAGAATACTTCCCTTTTTTTATTTTTTATTTATTTTTTCAGCTGTCAGATTTTGGACTAGCTAGTTGGGGTTCAACATCTTCGTCCCACGTAAATTGCACTGATGTTGCAGGAACATTTGGGTCCGTAATTGCTTGTTTATTGCTGTTTACCTATTTTCTCTGGCATTTCAGAGTTTAGATGCTCATAGTTCTCACTTATGCAGTTACTTAGCTCCAGAGTATTTTATGCATGGCAAAGTGAGTGACAAAGTTGATGTCTTTGCATTTGGTGTTGTGCTTCTCGAGCTACTTTCTGGTAGAATGCCAATTAGTGGTGAAAATCCAAAGGGCCAGGAGAGTCTCGTTATATGGGTAAGGTTTTCCAATTCCATTTCTCTTCTTTTCCTCGTTGAACTTTGGCCTAACGTGTAGATGTTTGGAAAATTTTATTTATGTCTTCATCGACCATGGATAGGGAACTTGAAATAATGTGGGAAGTTTCAAGAAGAGTCGTAAAATTTAAATAAAGACTATGCAATAAAAAGTGGAAGAAAAATCATGACAATTTGAATATAGATTAGGGAATGTAAAGAAGATTATGTAATTGTCAATGCACTTGTCCAGGATATTAGGAATTGTTAGAATAGTTTGGTTTAGGTAATATTCCTTGAAGCTACGAGGCTGCCTGTTAGGTGCTTGATTCTGAATTATCTTTCACTTCCACTAAAATGCATGAGAGTTGTTTGCTGTAGGCAATGGAGTTCTTGCTGATGGTTTTGTTAATTTACCCCTTGCTGTGTGGGTGTGTAATTATGGGATTGATTCTGGTATGCAGGCAAAGCCAATTCTCGAGGTTGGTAAAGTTTCTGAATTACTTGATCCAGATATTGGAAGGGAGTATGATGATGATCAGTTGGAGAGAATGGTTTTAGCTGCAAACCTATGTATTAGACGTTCTCCCACATTTCGGCCTCAAATCAATGTTGTAAGAAGTTTTACAGAATGATTGTTGTATAATTTTTATATTTCTTGATTTTGTGGAAATACATTTCATTTCATCTTTGGATTGACTCGTTTGCCTCTGGATGTTGTGGTTGCCTAAAAGGTTTTGAAGCTCCTCCAAGGTGACAAGGAAATAAAAAATTGGGTGAGGGAACAAGTTAGCTTGCCAAAGGAAGTTGATTATTTGGAAGTAGACGAGGAAATATTTCCTAGTAATATCCAATCCCATCTAAATCTTGCTTTACTAGATTTAGAGGATGATTCTCTTTCTACAAGCAGCACCGAACAAAGTGTCTCGGTGGAGAATTACTTACAGGGGAGATGGAGCCGCTCATCGAGCTTTGACTAACCATTTTCTCCGGAAACATCTATGTTTATGTGTTCTGTATATTTCCTTTCTGTTGCTTGGACTCATATTGTTGGATCATTGATTGGTTGGGTCATGGAAGAGAGGTTGTTTGCAAGAGGTTTTGCCCCCTCCTTGGCTTGGAAGAAGTGTCCATACTTTAATGGGCTGAAGGTACTGTTTTGGATGCTTCGAGGTTTTCATACAAGTTGTATTTGCAAGATGAATATTATCATTAACTTTAGTTTCCATTTCTACTTTTCAAGGAAAAGAAAAAAGGGATTTAACCCTTTGCTTTAAGCTTTTCTTCAAACTATGTTCTTCCTTTTTTTTTGGGTTTCTTTGTTGATACTTTGTTTTATCTACAATTAATATTTAAAGTGTAACAATGTCGTGGGATATGGAGTTGGCACGCAATGCTTGTGCCAGTAACTTCTGCAATTAATATTTAAGGATTGTAACAATGTCGTGGGACGTGGAGTTGGCACGCAAAGCTTGATTGTGCTATTTAATTAGACCATCCGTTGTAGGAGGAATTCATCTAAATTTTTAGTGACCCATATCTACTAAGTAAACACTATATTATTACTATTAGAGGCTAAAAAAACATTTTATTTCGACAATTGTCTCGCTTTTGAGCATCTTGTGAGGGTTCATATACTATTAAAAATAATTAAATTAATATTAATTAATATTATATTTCAATGTTTATATATTAATAATAATTAACATTAAATAAATAAGAAAATAAATTATAAAATAGGAAAAAATTATTTAAATTGATATACAATTATAAAAATTACATTACATGGAAAGAAAAAAAAATTCATGACTAATAACAATTTAATGAGCATGGTGAAATTGGCAAATATGTTCCATCAAGTCCGTCTATACTTGTCAATGTTTTTTTTTTCTATTTCGAAATTGGATATTGTTGGCTCAAGGCCACATTCTAATTTTGATGATAATCAAATCTTAAATAAACTATATTGTAAATTCTATTTTAAATAGTTTATGCAGAAAATTCCATATATTTTCTGATGCAAATGTTAAAGAAATGAGGATTAAAATACTTCAAGCATGGATACAAGAAGTCAAATTTGAAGAATACCTTAGTATGTAAGTAATATGATATTAAATTATAAAATCAAATTGAAGCATATTATTTTATTCATGCATGCATATTATATCTTGAAAATTGCATAAAAATGTTTTAAAAGTCAGAAAATGAGCTTTGGATCAAAACTGGTTTCTTCAGAAAGTGTTTCGTCAGAAATTATTTCATTGAAAAATGGTTCTTTAAAAAATGAATTTCTAACATTGTCAAATTTTTGGATAAAAATCTAAATTTCATTACAGGATAAAATAATGGCTAATTTTTGGAATTTTTTTTCTGTTTACCCTCCAACGGTCATAAATGGCTAATTTTGATTTCTAAAAGCTAGAACTAAGTTTTTGGATATAAATACATGTTGTTTCATCTAGTAGAATGTTAGAGAATTATTGAAAAGAATTTCTACCTCTTAAGAGTAAATCTTTATATTTTTCAATCTCACTTTTCATATTTTTGGCAATTCATTCTTTACATATCATCCTCGATTTGATTATAGCTTTGATTGTAATTATGTATGAGGAAAATTATATTATGAAAGATTATGAGTTGGGTTGGCTAGAACCTTAGAAAAAGTTTTATTAAGTGTTTTACATCTTTTACTTTGTTAAAAAAATGTGGATAGATATATACATCTAGGATTCTATATTGGCTTTGATTTTTCCCATTAAAAGAGTTAAGAGTGGAAAAAAAAGTTCAAGAGTGATTCTTGAAGAGTTGATGAAGGCAAAGAGACCAAACCATTATAACTTCTGTATGTTAATTTTTCTGCTTCCTTCTCTACAATTATATTTTATTATTCTGGAACTTTGTTTTCAAAATTGTGTTAAACAATTTTTGAAATATTCATAACAAATCTTGCACACACATTTGTAGAATTATATTTGAGATTTTAACTAAGAAAGAACTTGTATAAATTTGATAGATTTCTGTATTGCATTTATGTACTTACTGTAAAAATTTGCATATTCAAATATTTCTATTCCATTAGAAAAAGAGGTAAAAAAAGTTTTGGCACACTTAATTTACCCCCCTCTTATGTGTTTTTGGGACAAACATTTGGTATCAGAACAATTTCATTTTCCTAAGGCTTAACTTCTTTGAGTGATCCTAAAGATGATCGATTCTCCAATAGCTACTCCATTCAAAGAAGGATATTATATTTGTAATGATTCAAATATTGGATTAGTCAGAAATAGTATTTTTCAACTGTGAATAGTGATACCGAGATGAATGTATCTTTTGAAGTCGAAAAATATTTTATTTTACCATTGAAAAGAGGAGGTTATTAGGAGCTCAAGAATGCAATTTGTAGTGAAAATAAGATCAAATGGGTCATCAAAAGTTAAAAATAAGAAAAAAAATCATCGTTTCGGTTCAAATAGTACCTGAGTTGATTAAAGTTTGACTAAAACTTTAAAAGTAGCAAATGATATCTAAGAAACACTATAATTACTAGATCTACATTAAATGAGATATAAAATCATATGTTAAAGAAAAATTAATTTTTCAGCGATACAAAAAATCGAACTATCGAACTGATAAAAATGGATCAGATCATAAAATAGTCTCCGATTAATCTAAAAATATTCATGAAACCTAATGATTATATTTTAAGAATTTTGAAAGTAGTTTTAAGAGGAATTAAACTTAAAAAGTAAGAGAAAAATAATGATTTTGGTTTAAACAGTAACTGATTGATCGTGGGTTTGACCAATATCTTAAAAATATCTAATGATTTTCAAAAATTATAGGAAGTTCCATTTGGGCTCTAATTAGTATTTAAAATTATTTGATGGTGAAAATTTAATTTTAAGATAATACCAAAAATTACCTAATTGGATTAGTTTTAGTGAATTATATCAGAAACGAATTTTGATTGAGCCGAATATTTTTATGGAGGCTATATTATATATTTTAAGAATTATAAAATTGATTTTGAGTGTATTAGAATTTTAAAAGTGAAAAAATAATTTTTGAATGCATAATGGGTTTAAAATGAAAATTGGGCTAAAAGTGGTCGGACCACTTTGATTAGATCAGGTTCGGCCCATCAACCACTTATAAATAACCTAAATATCTAAATTTTCTAGATACATCCACAACCATCTCCTCTTCTCCCATTATTCTTTCTTGGCCAAGTGAAAGTTTTTCATTTCACTTAATTAATTATTACTTCATCTCTTCTCCAATTCTCTTTCTAATAAATTCAAGTCTACTAAGTAAAATCCAGCTTCTCTAGTGGATCATGGTAGCCTCAAATCATCATTTGAGGTGATTAAAGTAGAAGAAGTGAAGAAAAACCAAGAAGAGAAAGGTTATAGACAAAAGTCAAGTAAGTAAAATTAGGTTTAAGTATTTGATTTAATTAGTTTTATGGGTAGATTTAACAATGTATTTTATTATTATAAGATTATATTGAATTAAGGAAGAATGAAATTGAAGTAAAATGCTCATGAGGAATTCAACCACCTTGAAGTTTATGGAAGAGGAAGTGATTTCAAATGGAAAAAGGTGAAGGAAATGAAGAGTGGATATTGGAGAACAAGAATTCAAGGTATGTGGTTACAAAATTTCTATTTTTCATTTAATTGAGTTGGTTTAAGATTATGTATGTATGTATGTGATTAATGTTTGTATAATTGAAATAATTGTTATAAAAATGATTAGAAAGATTATAAGTGATGCTTTGGATGGTTATAATGGAAGAAAACAAAATTTAAGGGATGAGCAATGAATGGCTGAATGATTAGCTTTAAGATTTCTTAATGATTTTATAAGCTTTATGATAATTAGGTATGAATTTATAAATAACATGAAATTTAATGATTTAACACTACAAGAAAAATACAATTTAGCAACAAAAAATAGCAACGGATGACATTTTTCGTTGCTAATCCAGCAGTTGCTATTTTTTAGCAATGGAAACATCATTTCTGTTGCTAATTTTAGCAACGAAAACTTGAAATTTGCAACGGTACATAATTTCCCATCGATAATTGTCGTTACTAAATTTAGCCACTGAAATTATCAATTTTTTATAGCATAAGATTTTAATTTCAATGTAAGTTTATTGGTCACAAAATAAATATAATGCAATTTACTTGATTATAATGTACGACTATAAAATTTTTTAAAAAATATTTTACTATAAAGTAAGAATCCATAGAAACTAATAGAAACACAACATAAAATCAGTATCAATACCTAAATAGTACAATAGAATCCATAAAAACCAATAGAAACACAACTCAAAATCAATACCAATACCTAAATATTACAAATATAAACTATGTAGTTGGTGAAAGAGGACGATCTGGTTGTTAAAAGGTGTTTCCCTTGCTTTTTATCTCTTTCACCTCATTCTTTAGTTGGATTACAATATTAAGCAACATGTTAACAGTATTCTCTTGCTGAATGATTCTCTCAAAAGGTTCAAAATGCCTACTAGAAGCAGCTTTAGATGATGCAGAGGAATGCGAATGGGATGTATTTGCAATAGATCTTAAGCCCAAAACAACAGCTTCCTTTTGTTTGTTGCTACTGTTGTAATCAGTACAAGAAAATTAGCAAATAGCAACAGAAATTAGCAACCGAATTTGTTGAATTTTATTATCAACGGAATATTTGGTTGCAAATTTGATGGTTGGTAATTTTTTTAGCAATGAACATTGTTTTCCGTTGCTAAATTTACCAATAAATTTCAATTTTCGTTACTAAATTCAACCAATGTATGTTTTGGTAAATTAGCCAACATTACCAACAGACTTGCTTTTTTCGTTGCTATTTTTACCAATAGAATTAGAATTTTTGTTGCTATATTTAGCAACCGAATAGAAATTCTGTTTCTATTTTTAGCAACCGAAATTAATTTTCGTTGTTATTTTTAGCAACTGAATCGAAGTTTCCGTTGCTAAATTTAGGCAGTATTATAAAAAAATTGCGACGTAAATTTAGTCTCTATTCCGTCACTAAATTAAGGGTAAATTGCCATGTAAACATCACTTTTCACCGATATGTTTACAGCTTGAAACTCTTCAGTTACCTACAACAAATTAAGGGTAGAAGGACTAGCTATCATGGTTTAAAACACATGAACAATCTGAATTTGCTAAGATTCATGAAGTTTACCAACCCAAAATTCAAAAATTGAAGAGATCGTGTGATGTAGGGAGATGATATCTTAGACCTTGTGATGCGAAGATGTTAAAAAGAAAATGTAAATATGTAAAAGTTCAGCCCAAAGAAAAAATTAAGTTAAAAAATCATTCGCAACATGAAAGGGTGGCAACTATAAATTCTATTTAATCAGTAAGAATGAACAGAAGTTCAATAAGATGCCCAGAATTTCCTACCTTAAAGCTTACACATTTTGCCAAGCAGAATGGACATGAAAAGTCTTCAGTTACTGCAAGATAGAAAAGAAAAGCATTATAGAGGAACACAAAGAAACGGGCATATAATGCTGAAAGGAACTAAAAAATTAATTAACATTTGATGAACATCAGCCCAAATATCCATAATCAAGTCACCAAAAATACTCTATTGCCAAAAAAAAATAGAGAGCGAGAGAGAGAGAGAGAGAGACAGTAACTATGAGATAATAAGATACTGAAAATGAAATCCATACTTCTACGAGGCTGAAGATCTCAAATGTACGATCCAGTATAGCTGAAAGTCTTGTTAACACATGTTTGGCTAATTCAAGTAAGCAAACGCCAGAAATAAGACCACTAGTTGAGTCATGAAAAACTACCAGCATATTTATTTTAGCAAGAAGTAATTAAAGAGAAATCTATAACTATATCTACCCATCATTATGTTGTCTTCATATGACTCCACAATTGAGCTTCTAATGAAATGCAGACTTTCAACTAAAATTGCAATCAACATCAAGAATCACAAAAACTTGAATCAAGAGTTTACCAGACAGTTAAAAAAAAAGATCGGGAATAATTTTGAGCTAATTGATGATAGAGCAGTAAATGAAAAGCCTTTTCTAGTGAGGAACTATCCAACCAAAATTTAATTCTGGAAAGTTCAACAAGCTGGACAGGTCCTGATGCTTAGGATGTTTGAATTTCCAGAAAGATGGTAATAAATCAAGTTAATAGTTTCACTTACAGCTAAATTGATGCATAAGAGAACCCACCAGTAGATGTGGAATACGAATAGTGTCAACAACATTGTATTGAAAACATAGTATAATAAAGTGGGATAAGTCTTTTCTAAATCCAACAAGTTCGCAATGTCATAGCTGAAAAATGCCACCCAAAGGAAAACATAAGCACAGAGAAGTGAGAGCAAAAAGTGGTGAAAATTGAATCACACACATGAGACAAACCTTGAAGCCTTGATTACCCAAAAGGGAAAAAATATGAGTCGCAGTATGAGCCATGAGATGGTAAATAATCCAAAGAAAATGCTCGCTCTTAGCTCCCTTCCAGAATATTTAAAAGCTTTTGCTGCTTCCATAAACACATCACTTCCATCATGCAAGGCAAGGACAATTGAGCCTATCTAAAAAAAATCTGTAAATGGAAAATTAACAAGTACTCTTGCTGGAAATATTTTTAATTAATTTTTGCTCACTCTGAATAGCTACTACCATTGAGAAAACAAATATTGGGGCTGGAATTGAACTCTTGAAAGCCCACTTGCTGTCTAATAAGAACTTATAGTATAATATCAATCTACATATACTTAAAAATCTCCATTTAGTATAATCAAATATAACACAGTTATAATCTGTAGCAAATTAATATGAGCTTGGAGAATCAACTAGATCCTGTAAATTCAAGGAGCGTAAGAAGACAAGCACTCAAAGGGTCAATGAATTTAAAAAGAGGATTATCACACCTCAAATTCAAATAAATTACAGCAAGGCCCCATTAAATTTATATCCAAAACAAAGATCTTTTTGTTATAAATATATTCTTCTATGTTAGAGAAACAAAGCTCTAGCAACAGAAATGCATCAAAGTGAAGCAAAATTTCAGACAAAACTAATAAGATACCTTAAATTGGATAATGCTCTTCCGTGGTAGTTCTAGAGCCATTTGACTCCATTGTTGATGCTCCTAGTGATTTTGGAACAGGTGAAGATGTAACTGGAGTTCCAGAGTCCTATAACTTTTTCTTAATTAAATCGAATGCAGATGATGCTTGGTGCTCTGAGAGCTATGGCATCACGTCCACCTGTGACAACAGCAGCAGCACTCAAACTAATAGGAGTAGATCCTTTCTCACCCAAGTCACTGGATTGCGCCACTGACATTTCATGTTCTTTCAGTTTAGCATCCCGCTTCATCTTCAGTTCAGCATCCCACTTCATCTTCAGTGCGGATAATTCTCAGAAACAATCAAAACAGGTATAAGCAACAAAACTAGTGAAGCTATTGTCACATGCTGTGGTAATTGGTGCCATTTGACTCTATTGTATATAGCCTAGATGATTCTTTAATATCTATGCCATGGTGGCTGCTGGAGCCCCTGCAAGACACAACGCAGAGATCCCTACCGGAGAGATGTCCAATTGTATTGATACAAAGATACTAGCTGAAAAGAAAGAAATTAAGATATCCAAGCAATAGCAAAAAAAAAGGTATGGCTGGACATTTGATGATAATTGAAAATATTCATGACTGACACCAAGAGAACATCTGAAATAAAACAAAAGCAACTTATCTCTAGTTGCATATAATATTGCTGTGGTGGGATTCAACATGACAGTTTCTTTTAGATGACCTATGGCTTCATCCAGCTTTCTTGGAAAGGTGGAAATTATGCTGGAATAAAATAGAAAAAGAAATAGAGAAAAAAGCCTAGCAGGAATCTCAATTGAAAAGGTTAATGGCAATAGATAAATGACATACCTTCTGAAACTGCTTCCATAGCTTTTACTTTTTCTGTTTGAGCAGCATCCCTCTTTTCCTCTGTAACTTCATCTGCATGGCTTCCCATCTACAATTGGGGAAACACATTATGCACAAAGTCAAATTACTAGTATACTTGAAGCCTTTCAGCCAAAATATGCAAATATACTATTTCATCACATGTTTCCACCTTTTACGGTGGATCATTGTCAGGTTCCAAAATATCATTCTCTTCCAGCTTGATATAAGACTCAATTAAGTATATGTAAAGAAACCAATTGTTATGTTTGACCATCTTTCTTTTTAACTAGTTAATTAACAATTGCAAAGAGTGGTCATCAGGGTGCATTGCGCTTGACCATAGTTAATCCGGAAGGATAAAATAAAAGTATTAGAAATTCTCTCCGAGGAAGTAAGGAAGCTAAAAAATCACCCTTTGTTGGAACTTGGTCATCTTTAGATTTGACTACCTCCAAATAGGATGCACCGCAAAAATGCCACAAGAACAACTATCAAAATAGCAAGAGCAAAAATGATGAACTTACATGCTTATCCAGATAACTTATTGATAAAATGTTACCTTAATTACGAATATTTATTCCAAACGTATAATCACAAGTGATACCTACAAATATCCCAACACATACAGCAGAAGACAGGGAAAACCGATATGTTGCGAACCATGAAACAATTGGCAGCACACTGGTAACTACTAACAATTGGCAGTACAGTAATTAACTTCCTGATGTGTGGTTTAAAAACTAGCAAATGAAAGCATATCTTTAGCAAGCATCACTACCTAAATTCATTAGCAACTATTCTGGCAGCACATATAACCCATAAAAAACACATAATCACTAGCAACAATAAGTATCCTATTCAAATTCAATTTATGGCTTGAGAATCAATGCTGAATAATCCATGCGAAGGTTGATTTATCAAGTATATATAACAATTAAGCCTCTATACTCGTAACTAATTGGAGTGTCCCACGAGAAGAAATATCTTCACCATAAATCTCCCACGAGAACCCAAAACCAGTTGGCAACCCTCTCTCCTGGTTTTGGTAAAAAAAAAAAAACCCATTAGTTTGGAAAATACATTTCATAGTGGGGAAAGAAATTCCATTCAAATTTATTTGGAATTAGTCTGGAAAGTTATTGTTCATTTATGAGATACCAAATAAATCTTGGATTAACAAATTATGATTGAAAAGGCAGGATAGTCATGCCTCAATTGCTTGTTTTCTTTGAATCTATCTTGAACATTAAATTTTTTATTTAAATATATTTTATTTTCGAATCTAATACTTCATACTATAACAATTAAACAAAGTAACTGACCTGATTTGCGCCTGTTATGAGCACAGTTCCTGCAAATTCGACCAGAAAGGCGTTATTCTTCAAATTAAGGTGAAATAAGCATCAAATACATGAAAAGATTTGTTTGATAGAAAGCGAATGAAAGATAAGAGATTAGAGGAAACAAAAAGCAAGGGAAGCTAGAGATGAGGTTCATGCCATTGATTCGGAGGAGCGTATCGCATAACGACGGTGTTTGGATCAGTCTGAGAAGCTGCGGGTATAGGGTTTTTGAGCATGTTTCTCCCTCTTCAGCGAGAAAAAATCCTTAAACGAACCCCTCAATCGGTCCTGTTGTTCACGATGCCAGGTTTGATCCACCAGGTTCCCGGTTCGACTTTGCTAGACGGACCTATGCTCGTCTCCTCCCATAAATCTTTCCCAGTAATTTACAAATTGCATTTTCGTTCCAATTTTACTTCCATTATCTACAAGCCAGACCACAAGATGAAGGTGATGAGGTGAAAAGAAGAGAAGATAAGCGACGATAGCTAAAAGAGAGAGGGAGAGGGACTAATTTATACCTAGGGCAACAAATAATGAATTACTTAAATATCTCTAATTTAGCAACGAAATTTAATTTTCGTTTCTAAATTAGCAATCGAATTCTACTTCAGTTGCTAAATTACCAATGGAACCTATATTCGGTGGCTGTTTAAGGTAGGTTATTTAGCAACCAAATTTCAATTATGTTGCTATTTTTCATTGAAAATGTAAATTAGCAACGAAATTTAATTTTGGTTGCTATTTTAGCAACGAAAACTAAATTTCATTGCTATTTTTCATTGATAATGTAAATTAGAAATAGAAATAAAATTTCGTTGCTATTTATAATTGAAAATGAAAATTAACAATGAAAATCTAATTTTGTTGCTAATTTAGCAATGGAATTTCATTTCGATTGCTATTTTAGCAATAGAATTTCATTTCGGTTGCTATTTTAGCAACGAAAATTAAATTTCGTTGCTATTTTTCATTGATAATGTAAATTAGCAATGAAAATCAAATTTTGTTGCTATTTATATTTGAAAATTAAAATTAGCAATGAAAGTCCAATTTCATTGCTAATTTAGCAACGGAAATCAAATTTCTTTCCTAATTTATCAATGAAATTTCATTTCAGTTGTTATTTTAGTAACTGAAAATATATTATGTTGTATTTTTCATTGGAGATAAAAATTAGCAATGAAAATCTAATTACGTTCCTAGTTTAGTAACGGAAAAAAAAATTCGTTGCTATTTTGGAACCGAATTTTTTTAACCTGATTATTTAGCAACCAAATTATTTTTTGTTGCTAAAATAGCAATGGAAATTAAATTCCATTGCTATATTAGCAACGAAAATTAAATTTCATTGCTATTTTTTCATTCCAAAATTTTTTCGCCATTTGTTGGTACCTTATTTAGCAAATGTTTAGAGATTCCATTGCTAAATTTGAACGCTAAAAATTCCCTCCACTTTTAGCAACAAAAGATAACCAAATAAATATTTGTTGCTAAATCTACAAAGTTTAACCAATTTTAGCAACGGAAATAGTTTTCGTTGCTCAATAACGGAATTCAATTTTCGTTGCTAATTTAGCAACAGAATCAATTCTGTTGCTATTTTTACATTTTCTTGTAGTGAATCTGTAACTTTGTTTCATTGATTTTGCAATAAATTTCAGCTTATAAAAAATTAAAAGTCTTTTGAATTAAAAGACGAGACTCTACCAACAACCTATGAAAACCATAGTCTTCGGATAGAGGACTAAAAAATGGTAGACATATTAATGTGTTAAAGGCTGACATGACACACCCGATTACATCTCAGAAAAAAAAATGAACTTTTCATTTACACTCTTACGCCATATAGAAAAACCAAATAAATAACGTAAATATAATATTTAGCTCTTGTGTAAATTTATCCACAGGAAAGTCCAATTAAAAAGCAAAAAATAGGAAGCAATTAAAAAGCAAACTTAATCAATTGTAAAATGTCCAAATGGATCAATTTGCCAACCAAATCTCGGTGTCAAATTAAATTAAATTATGCAAACCAACAATTAGAAATCTAACATAAAGCCTAAATGAATCTTAAGAACATGTTTGACATAAAATATCTAATACATATTTGGACTAGTTAATTAATTTTTGGTAAATAATTAAAAAGCACAATTGGCATTTAAAGTATGGTTTGAACTTCTAATTACCTTTTGGCATGTGAAAAGAGATGCTTGAATGGGGATAAAGAATGACCCCCAATTATAAAGTAAAAACCCCTAAGAACATCTTATCTTACATATTGATACGAAGGAATTGAGCTTGCAGTATTTGGAGCATTCAGATTGGGCCAAGTATCATTGATGTTGTCTTATTTTTACGGTAGAGACTATTTTGGTCATAACTTTTGATATAAGTATCAGATTTCTTATTATATTATATTTTCAAAAAGCTTGTTTCGAGATGGTCATTTGTTGCAAGGCTTTTCCCTCCATGATAGCCTTTTTTGAGCCCAAAAAATAATGCTTAGGTTGCCATTTTTTAGTTTAAAGTTTTAAGGTTCTTCAGGGACATTTGGTCTTTTATTATTTTCACTCATATAAATTATTTTTTTCCCTAGTTCAAGTGAAAGGAATCCATATCTTAATCACATAATTTAACATTAAATTTAAATGTATTTATTATTTATTAATTTTAATTAAAATATTAAAATTCCACTATGGAAATTTTATATCACAAAACACAATCTTTGGCAATACCCAACATGCATGAAGCCATAAAATGCAATACAAGTATTGTAAATACCTATAATAATAATAATAATAATAATAATAATAATAATAATAATAATAATAATAATAATAATAATAATAATAATAATAATAATAATAATAATAATAATTAATGAAACCCATCTAAAATCAGTCTTATCTTAAAGAGCATCTACTGTTCTACTCGTACAAAATATTTAAAAGCAAATATTTTTCACACAATGTCAATGCTATTTTCTAGCCAAAATTGTGTATAGAACTATTCCATATCTAGCTTATTACACCAAATTCACTACAAAGATCAAGAAGAGAAAGATAAATGTGAAACCTTTAATGTTACAATCGTCAACTTAAGTTTACAAATATATAGCAGAGAGTGAAGAGAAGAAGAAAAATGAAAGAGGAAGGAAGAAACATAAAAGATCAAGAAGAGAAAGATTTATTGATCATCGAAAAAGGGTAGATCTGGGGAAGATTGGATGGCAAGAGACCTGCTGATCTCAATAAAGAAATGACAAAAAAAAAGAAAATGGTAGATAGTGAAGAGAACAAGAAAAATAAAAAAGGAAGGAAAAAAACAGAAAAAATCAAGTAGAGAAAGACGTACCGATCATCGAAAAGGGATAGATCTAGGGAAGATCAGATGGCGAGAGACCGGCTGATCTCAGCAAAGAAATGACCAAAGAAAAGAAAATGGCAGAGAGCAAAGAGAAGAAAAAAATGAAAAAGGAAGGAAGAAACACAAAAGATCAAGTAGAAAAAGACTTACCGGTCATCGAAAAGGGGTAAATCTGGGAAAAATCAGACCGCGAGAGACTTGATGATCTCGATAAAGAAAAGAAAATGGTAGAGCGTGAAGAGAAGAAGAAAAATGAAAGAAATAGGGTTTTGTCTTATATATATATATATATTATTTTAGCAATGAAAATGAATTCCGTTACTATTTTAACAACGATTTTGAATTTAACAACGTAATTAATTTTCGTTGCTATTTTAGCAACAAAAATTAGATTTCGTTACTAAATATAATACCTTCACATAATTCAACTGTGAAATAGCAACGAAAATTAAATTTTGTTGCTAAAATAGCAATAAAATTTAATTTCTGTTGCTATTTTAGCAACGAAATTCATTTTTCGTTGCTAAATTTCATCTCAAATTTTTTCGCCAACTACTGCTGCCATATTTAGCAACGAAAATGACATTTTATTGCTATATTTTGGCGCTAAAATCTCCTCCATTTTTTAGCAACGGAATACAACCATTTTGTATCCGATTGCTAAATCCATAAAATTTCAACCACTTTTAGCAACAGGATTCATTTTTCATTGCTAATTAGCAACGAAATTGGTATTCCATTGCTAAATTAGCAACGAAATGAATTTTGTTACTATTTTTCCATTGCTATTTTGATATTTTCTTGTAATGTAAGTAATTAGAATAGAAATAATTAATTTAGAATATATAATAATAAGCTAAATCGAATAAGTAGATATATAGACATAATGTATATTTTGTATGTTATGGCATAATAATGGTATATCCATGTTCATTAGTATGTTATGATGTTGAAATGATGAGATGAGAAGTAAGAATAAATTTGAACGAGAAGTTCAAATAAATAAATAAAAATAAAAATACCAATGATTATTTTGAATTTTAATGAATACTAAAGGCATATGAACATTAATTTTCATAATATAAAGCTAAAATAATGAAAAGAATGGAAAATGGCTTAGTTAGAGTGAAAAAAGGGCCTAAATGGAAGGAAATAAAAGTTTAGAGGCCAATTGGTAACTTTGCCAAGTGTTAAGAAAAAAGGATAAACTTAGTGAACTAAAGGTTAAATAACTAAAATAAGAAATTAATTGAGTATTAACTATAAAATTTTTCATAAAATAAAATTTATGGATTAAACTATAATTTTACAAATGAATAATGAATTAACAGTGTAAAAGAGTTAGCTAGTGGCAAAATTATAAATAAAATGAACTAAAGGATATTTTGGTAAATTTATTGAGAACTAAGGATCAAATAGTAATTTGGATAGTTTAGGGACTAAATGGTAATTTATGAGTAAATATTAAGTTATTAGTGTTAATTGGACAAGAAATGATCTTTTTGTTAATAAATTGAAAGTTAAGGGTATAATCGTAATTAAATGAATTTTCAAGAAGATTAAATGGTAATTATCCTACATAATAATTAATAATTAGTGTTAATTAATGCCTAATGGCATTTTCATAATTAAACTAAAAATGAAGGGTAAATTTGTAATTTAATGAAAAATAAGAAATAAAATGGTAAATTAACTATTTTAGGTAATATATTGTAATTTTTTTCAATGAATAAGAAAATGAAGATGTTAAGTAAATAATTGATGGCAATTGTGTAAATAAAATAAATCAGAAGGGCAAAATTGTAAAGTGACGAAATTTAAAAATCAAATAATAATTTAACTAACGTATAAAGAACTAAATGAGTAATAAGAATAATCAATGACATACCGCAAAAAGAAGGGAAATGAAGGATGAATTTGTAATTTAATAGATTATAAGGAACTAAATAGAATGAATGGATAATTAATCGAATGTATAGAAACTATTTGGAAGTTTTAAATTAGTATTGAATGACTGGAATGATAATATTGTACTATGTATTAAGTGAAGATTTAATATGTGTTAAGTTGTATGAATTAATGATATGATTTGATATGAAAGTATTGGCAAATGAATTAAAAATGAAAAATGATCGAAAAAGGGAACAATTGAATTCCCCTCAGTAGTAATCTGATAGATAAATCTAGCACATAATATAGTTGGCTGGCCATAGGGATATTAAATATAAAGCCGTGGCGCGGGTCATGGCGACTTGCTTTAGTAGGCAATTGACGGTCTACTAAATGAAATGTTAAAATGTAAAATGTAAATGAAATATAAATATTCGGATGGTTATTCGGAATCACTCTAAATGTATCGATCTTGTGTATTCGGTTCAAAGATTCTTACTAGATTGATACTAGGGGCAAACCAAAGAAAGAAAATTGAATTGAATAGTTTATAAAGGAATGAAATATGATAAAGTAAAAGAAAAATCAGTCATCAAGTATGAACATTATATTGGAAGGTTTGATAAAGTACTGAATAGTTAATTACCAAAGTAAAAGTACAACGACAGTAGTGCGATAGTAAAACGAATATAGATAATCGATTGAAATTGGTGCCTACGAAATAATGAATTAAAATGAAAAGAATTAAATACTGATGTAATGAGAGAATAAAGGCATAAAAGAAATATAGATCATAATTTTAATTGAATTAAAAGTCTAAACTGAAATTGGATAACAATAAAAAAAGGTTAAAAGAACTAGAGACATAAAATGAATACAAAAAATACTGACTAACAAAAATGTATACACAACATTGGTATAAGGATTTAATTAAAATATTATTAATATTCTAGGGCACAAATTTAATATAGAAATCAAATTGTATAGAATGTACCAAAGTGATTGAACGGAAAGGAATAATGAAATGTAATGAGTGAAACTTCAAGGACTAAATCGTAAATTGACATTAATTAAGGGATTAAAAAGTAGAGTAAAATAAAAGTAAGAAAGTAAGTATAATGGATAATGATAATATTGAGTAGTGTAGCAATGTAGGTAGATAATAATTGTAATGATGAAACTGATAATAATATGGCATTTATTAAGAGGACAAAATATAAAGAATTACAATCGAGTATATAGGAATTAATGTAAAATGATTCAAGTATAATAACAAACTAAATGATAAGAAAAGTAATAATTATTAAAAATATTTTGAAAATCGATTGAAATGTAAAGTAAGATAAAAGCCAATATAAGTAATGACATACTAAAAATAGAAAGTAAAATAAAGGTTAAGTAATTGTTCCGAAAATAGAGATGAAGATAAGAAGTAGACTTAAGAAATAATACTAAAAATAAATGGGATTAAATAAATACTGTATATATAGCAACTGTTAAATAAAGAATTAGTAATATCGAAGGTTAAAGAAAGAGGTGAGTTAAAATATTGAATGAATAAAGTTATGTAATAAGAAAATGTAATGCATGTGCTTGTGTGTACATGGATGAATCTGTTCATGGAAAGTTTCGGATCGGTATCCACAACTGGACATTTTTAATGCTCAGCACATAGTGTTGCTGCTGCGTGCAAGTTATGAAAGTAGGAAGTTAAAGTGGCTAAAAGATGGTATTAATGAAGAACATTGATGCAAAGCAAGAGTGACGGTATAGATATGTATGGCATGTATATAATTACAGTAGATATAGACAGTAATTTATATGTACAGGTTATATATATTTATGTCTGGTGTGAGTTGTAAATAAATTTATATATAGATTGTTCATTTAATGATGTTTGAATATAAAAAAAAATAAAAAGAAGAAGAAGAAAAATTTACTGGACTGTTTGGTATAGCAATTGTAACCATCACAGTGTTTTAGCATCCAATCACTGTACGTACAGTACAATGGTATAAGGGTTTTACAATATCTATCATCCTCTAATGTTTAATGGAGAAAACTATCCTTTTCTAGAAAGTAGTCATGAGGCATATTATTCAATCCTAAGAAGAAATGGATTGATGGGATACTATTGAAGATGGATATGAACATCCATAAAATAAATCTATAGAGGAAGGTGCTTCTAATTCTTATGGTAGATTATAAAACATTCAAAATGAAAATAAAAGAGTCAATTTTTGAGATAATCAATAGGTATGTGAAACTAACCAATGAAATTAAAGCTCTTGGTGAGAAATTTAATGAATATAATAAAATTGTTAAGCTTGTTTGAGGTCTTACTCCTAAATGGGAAGTAAAAGCTTCTATTCTATTAGATAAGGATCTAAGTACTCTTGATTTTTATAAGGTTTGTGGATCTCTTATTTTCCATGAGTTTTACATTAAGTCTTAAGATATAGAAAAAGATTAAAAAAAATTGAAAGCTATTGCTTTCAAAGCAGAATTTGGAAGTGATTATTCTACAAGTAATGATGAGATGGCATTGATCACTAAGAAGTTCAAAATACTATATAGAAAATGAAATAAGTCCTACAGAAAACAACAACAAAAATTCATTCATCATAAGGCAAAAAATTCATCAAAATTTGCTGGAGATGTGATTTGTTATGAATGCAACAAATCTAATCACATTAAGTCCAAATTATTCAAAAGGAAAGATATGAAAGTTACATGGAGTGATAGTGAAAATCACACACAAGTGAACCAAAATTTAAACATTCCGATGAAGTTGGTCTGATGGCAATTTCTAACCATGATGAGCAAAATTCTTCTTTTGATGAAAAACAAAATGCTCCTGTTGACAAAGGTCAAATAGACAACGATTCAAAAAAATCTAAGGTAAGTGATTTTGATTCAAATGAAAATGCCAATTTCTTAAGTAACAATCCAATAGATATGTTCATAAAAGCTGTACCAAGTTCAATTTTCAAGAAGCATATACACAATATTGGAATATACCAATTAAAATATTTAGTATGATTCATTCTATTTTTGAATATGAATATTATACTCTTTTTGCTTTGCTAATATTTTATTGCACTGAAAATTTCTTAACAAGGTTTTAACGAAATATTCTCATAGTGTATAATCATTTAAAGGAAAGTATTGGAAAATATTTTTATTTTGATGACTACCGATATTTGCATTTTGGTTATATCTTTTATAACTTGATTTATTCCTAAATTTATGTATTTCCTATATAGGCTAAGTCTTCCTATATGGATTAAGTTGTCGTCTATAAATATATTTAATGTTATTGTTCAGACACATAATAAAAATATCAGAAAATACATATTTCTCTTTATTCTCTACATTTATGTTTTGATTTTATCTTTTATTTATAACAACAAATTATAATAATTATGAAATTATATATATATATATATATATATATATATATATATATATATATATATATATATATATATATATATATATATATATATATATATTGTAAATATTAGGTTTTTCTTTTCTTTTGTTATTTAGAACTTTAAATTCTATTATATCTCTGATAATTTATTAGAAATCATCAAATTCTATCAAATAAAAAAGAAAAATAATCATATTCATAAGAAATTATCACACACCATTATTATATATTATGTGATACTTTTTTTAGGGATTTCTGTAAACTAAAACTTCCAATTCAATAAAAAAAATTAATTTATTTAGTTGTTACATATCATGTACATAATTAAAGGTTATTGATGAAATGTTTTTTATATTAGTTATAAACCATTGTTTTTTTAATTTTATTTAAACTAAACTTCTAATTTGATAACTTTTTTTTTTAATTTTATATTACCTCTCTAATAATACATTAAAAATTATAAAATGCCAAATTAAAAGATTATTATCACGTGAGAGTCTCCTATAACCACTTTATAAAGCTGCCGCTTGATTATATTTATATGTAGATGTAACCACCATATAGACTTGAGTGTTGAAATTTTATGTTGTTTTAAGCAAGACTTTTCATTAGTACGAAACATATTTTCAAATAAAAGTCTTAGAGTATTGTTTGTAGGGGTAGATATGAAATGGTTAATCACAATGCATTTAAAACCAGATCAGTTCAATATACAGGAAATCCGACATAAATATGTTTCTTGAAACTATTTATAAATCTTTTTATTTGAAGTAAGTGCAGAAATGGACATGGCAATATCAAGGCTGATTAAGATGATGTTTGCAAAGAAAGAAATGAGGATTCTTATGGTAGGTCTAGATGCCGCTGGAAAAACAACAAGTTAAAGCTTGGAGAGATTGTTACTACCATTGGTAATTCTCTAGTTACTTATTCCTATTTTTTTTTTATTTTAAATTGCCGCAGCTACATGAATGCAAAATTCTTATCAAGATCATGCTCATAATTTACTGGTATAATTTTCAACAGAGATATATTGATAATGGTACTGTCATATACGGGACAGGTTTCAATGTGGAAACTGTTGAATACAAAAATGTAAGCTTCACAGTGTGGGATGTTGGAGGACAGGCTAAGGTACGTACCAAATCACAATAGACCGGTTACTTCTATTTCCAATTTTCTAAAATGTTGCTCTATTAAAAGCTGAACCGTTATTTTCTTGCCAAATCACAATATACTCATAACAACCTAAAAGAAGCCAAATCACTTTTTTCCATCTCTGTTCATTTCCCTCTTTTATTGGAGACGGAAAGTTTAGATCTTGACTTTGCCTGCAAGCATGTAAGTCTTGAAATTGATAGTTCTAACCTTATCAGAGCCACCCCAAGCAGTCTCAAAATCTTTGATAACATTTTCAGACAACAAATCAACACCTTTTTCCAGAGCAGTATTATAGGCTGACCATGATTTGAGAAGCCCCAACATTCCCTGGAATGACACTTCCTTCTTCATGTCTAACGTTATTGGCTCTCCTTCACACCCAACTCCAACACTCTCAAATGGAAACGGAAGTGCCTTGTAAGAATCATATGCAAGTTTTGTTTTTGGGTTTTGAAATGGAAGTGATTTCTCATAGAATTCTGATAACAATGGGTCAAATTCCGAGTTCACTTGGAATAAATTGTATGTCCAAACAGCAATAACACCTCCTGGCTTTTTTAGAACACGTTTAACCTGAGAGTAAAAACTTTCCAAATCAAACCAATGCACTGCTGCTGATACTGTGACCAAATCAACTGAATTTTCACCTCCCACTAAGGACACTACTTCATCATCTGACATTGATGGTGGAGTGTGCAAGTATTCAACTCGAGGATTAGCCATTCCATGACTTAATTGCTCTTTGCTTATATCAGTTGCAATCACCTTATCATAATGTTCTGCAATCTAATGAAGAAAAAAAAATAAACAATTCAGGTTGGCATTTAGAATTAGCTTTGTTACTCTAAATTATATGCAAATTCATGTGGGTTAAAACATATCTGGGAAAACAAAAATTATAAAAGCAATAAGTCATGACAGATCATGAGATTGCGTTATTTACTTTATGAAATAAAAATCCAGAACTTTGATAATAATACAAAATTAAAGAGGGAAAAAAAAGATATACAGACATTAATTGCAGCTTGGCCATTGCCAGTGCCAACATCCCAAGCTAAAGAGTGGTGAGGGGTTAGAGCTGCAAGCATGGAGAACCATTCGCTGGGATATATTGGTCTGGCATCGGCGTAAATCGCAGCCTGCTTGTCGAAAAAACCTGCCATTTATTTTTTTTCTAATTCTCTGAAATCAATTCTGGTGTCGTATTTTCTGGGTTGAGTATGTTTGAATCACAGGGCGTTGTGCTTCTTATATATATATACATATAACCAAGAATAACGCGTCTCCTTTCCTTCAGATTAGAAAAGAAAAAGAAGAATAATGACGTGATGCGTGTGCTTACGGAGCACGTACGGCATGTGAACTAAAAGTAGAAAATTTATTTTCTAATTTCCATTTTCAGTACAATCTTCTATTTTCAGAAAAATTTTTATGAAATTTGACCAAGTCCAGGGATTGGAAACTTCGGAGTCTTTTTTGGCAACCGACTCCCTAAATCTAAAAAATTTCTAATTTAATTCTTTAACTTCTTAAATACCCTTTTTTAAACACTTATTCGATTTTGATTAATATTTATTGATGGATAAGTGGTGCTTGCGCCATCTCGGGGATAGGGATGATCACGGGGCGGAGATTTCCCGGCCCCGGTGGGGATCCGCCCCGTTCGGGGCGGGGAATCCCCGAAATTTCCTCCCGCGGGGACGGGGGCGGGGGGAAAAAATTTTCCGTCCTAAAATCGGGGAATGGGATCCCCGCGGGCCCCGCAAAAAAAAAAAAAAAAAATATATATATATATATATATATATATATATTAAAATATAATATTTTATAAATAATTAAAATATAATTTAATTTTATAATTATTAAGTTTTAAATTATTATTGATTTTAAATTTTTTATTTATTAAATATTATATTTTAATTTTAATTATTAATAAAATATTATATTTAAAAAAAAACGGGGGACGGAAATCCCCGCGGGGCGGGGACGGAGGGAATTCTTCCCCCGACATTGGTGGCGGGGCGGGGCGGGAAATCCCCGCCACTGGCGGGGGAGGGAGTGGGGGAGCATTCCTCGGCCTCGCCCCGCCCCGTGATCATCTCTACTCGGGGATAACATCTAAGGAATAAGAAACAAACAATTACAAAATAATAATAGCGCAATAGTTATGTTACCAAATATATATATACACACACTAGGAATGCTCACGGTACGGGACGGGATCGGAGATTATATCCCCAATCACTGCCCCACGCGGAGTCGGAGATTCTCCATCCCCGCCCCCGACTCTAGAACGGAGAGAAAATCACCCCGTCCCCCGTCCCGTTGGGATCCCTATCCCCCATAGGGATCCCCGTCCTCCAAATATATATATATTTTTAATTTTAAAATATAATATTTTATAAATAATTAAAATTAAAATATAATATTTAATAAATAAAAAATTTAAAATAAATAATAATTTAAATTAATATAAATTTTAACAATTCATAAATTTAAAATTAAGTATAATTTAAAGTTTAATAGTTATAAAATTAAGTTATATTTTAATTATTTATAACATATTATATTTTAAAATTAAAAAAAAAAATTGCGGGGTGGGGATCCTCGTGGGGCAGATACCACATTCCCCGCCCCCGTCCCCGAATTCATAACGGAGATTTTTTTCCCTCCGTTCCCGTCCCCACGGGAGAAAAATTCGGAAATTCCCCATCCTGAACGGGGAGGGTCTCCGCCGGGACCGGGGAATTTCCTTCCCGTGATCATCCCTAACACACACGCTACTGTAATAAATGGAAATGAAAATTTTTTAAGAAAAGTTAATTATTATGATGAGTTTAAAAAAAAAACGTACAAGAATGATGAATTTTATATGGAGTTAAACGAATTTATAGTTAAAAAGGCATGATCTCAATGAAATCGATATATTGTTTAATTTATTTGATGAAAAATTATATATTGTTATTGATTTTTTTAACCATATATTTTTATAAATAGTCTAAGATAAGGCTTGAATATTTTTCGAATTTAAATATGAAATAATCAAGATAAAATTAGAACGTATTCGAAATTTTTTTCAATTATTTATTAAAATTTTTAGTATAAATTAAAAATATATTTTTTTAATTTTTAATTATTTTTTTATCTGATAAAATAAAGGAATACATATATTAATTTTATGTAAAAATATGTATATCCGATAAAAAAAAAATTTATTGAGAGTAAAGATGAAATGAATAATTTAAAACATTAATTGCTTTAAATTAATAAAAGTATATAAAAAGTCAAATCGTCAAATTCAAAAAGCGGAAAGACAAAGAAGAATAAAACATATAGTGGTAGAAAAATTGGTTAACGCTTGTATGTTGAATTAAATTAAATATGTGAATTCGATCCAACTTGGCAGCCACCTACAATTAAATATCTGAATTAAAAACATATGAACTTGAAGTCATCGTGCAAAAAAATCATATATTATGCTAATGTATTATTTTTTTCGTTCTTTTTTATCAATTATTTTTGTTATTTTTATTAAAATTAAAAAATAATAAATATACTTAAATTTAATATTAAATTATATGATTAAAATTAAATTATTAAATTTAATTGATTTTGATTTTATTAAAAAAAATTAATTAAAAAAATAAATTAAATTATATTAAAAATTTAAAAATAATTAAAAAATAAAATTTAATTTTTATTTAAAAGTGATAGATAAAAATTTAAAAATAATAGATAAAAAAACGAGAGAAAATATTTGTAACTCCTCACCTTTTTGCTCAATTTTATTGATTTTCGAATTAGAAAGCTAATTGGAGCCATCGTGACAAAATGGAATCGCCACCTCATTGAAAGGACGGATGCAATTCAACACAGAAAAAATTGATGGTTTACATTAAAATTTGGTTTAAGGATCAATCACGCGTGGGGAAAGTGTTTGGCTGCTCTACTGATCTTTACGTCACATCTTAAATCAATTTTCAAATTAACTCATGGTAATTACACAGTAAAATTCAAAACTAAAATATATTACTTTGAAATTTTTTTTTTTAATTTTTGGCAAATATTGTAAACCTTCGCTATTGTGTAAAAAATGCAAATAATAATGTATAACTCAAATTGGGCTAACAATTATTTTCTTTATATATTTTGTTCATGTATTTTAAATTCTAGTAGAATAAATAAATACAGATCTCTGATGCATCCAATCAAATTAAACCGCAAGTACAAAACATACATATAATAATAAATTTATGATGCATCAAATCGGTTTACACAGCAAGTGTAGAGCCTGTTTACTTTTTACAGAAAATAAAACATATAGAAACACATAATAATATGATGATTATATGCCAACATTTAACAAATATAATATTAACCTTACACAATTAAACAAATTATAAATATATAAATAGCATTTGAATTAAAAATGATCTACAACACTGAAAAAAAATCTATCAGCCTCAGACGAAATTTAGACAGTTTTCCTGTAGTATAAAAATAAAAGCCAATGTATTCAATTTTTATTTGATCCCTTTTTTACCTAATATCCTTATTTATTCATTTTTTTCCTTATACATATATCTTGATAAAAATAACTTACAACCCATTGTACAAAGCACATACTAATTTAATTTCATAAAAAATTACATTAATGTTTATATTTAATTTGCAGTTCGTTTGTGATAATGCCTCCCCAAGAAATTGGACCTCAATAAACGAAGGCCCAACATGAATGCCAACCTATAAATGGCAGGCCTGTACAGGGACACCACGCACACAATCCAATCAAATTGACGTGACAAGGGCATCATATCAATCTAGGCGCATAACCTATATTGCCACCCAACGTCACTAACTTGTCTAAAACATGGTATCTACCTTCCAGAATCTCCTTTACTTCATTGGCTATAATTTGTTCTGGTAAGTAATAGCATAACTGTCCTTATGGTAGTAGGGAGAGATGTGATTAATTGAATTCTTATCCCTATGGAAATAAGCAGCAATAGCATATGGACATGGAATTCTAGTTAAATCCCAAGCCCTAAAGGTACACTACTCTATTTATCCATATTTTATCTATCAGTATTTGTGGGAATACAATTAAGTTATAGTGTGTTATGAAAAAAAAACTAATATCCCTATTTAAAAAACCCACACACCCTAATAACCTATGCACACTAGAATCCCCATAAAAAATAAACAACCGTTCATCAATTTCTTTACCTGGTTCACAATAAACCGAGTACATAAGATCTTTAATAGCAAACCTATCTGTAAATTCATCATATATACCCATATAGCTAATAAGATCATAATCAAACCCATAATAAACCTCTTTATTTCCATCCTTATAAACCAATTTCGTTCCAAATTCCCATCTACCACCCCCCAGTTATAAAACAAATTTACATTACCACAATGTCTGACCTTGCATAAATTTCAAAATAATAAATAAAACATAATATCCTAATCCTATGCATAGCTTTCGAAAACAGATACAACAACATGCATAACTTCCATCGCATAGCATAAATTGTCAATACTCAATTACTATTTGTTTTATACAACAACCTTTTCACTTTTTCATTTTCACACACAAATTATTCATCATTAATAAAATATATCAACATCAAGTAAATGGAATAAAGTAATGCACACTTTAAAAATAGAAACCACAAACAAAAAAAAGGGTACATTGTATCTGCCAAAAGAATCTCTACAATATAAAGTAAATTTAACCCTAAAAGCAAGCCACATATACAAAAATATCTACCATCTTTAACAATTTAACCATAAAAATAACCAGCATAAAAAAATCATAAAAAAAAGCTCAACCCACATACAAAAATATATTTGCTCGACATCCCACATATGAAAACCCATGCAAAAAAAGCAACGTACACCCATGCAAAAAAAGCAACGTACAAACATAACTTAATGGTGCCTCCTCTTTGTTGGAAGTACCGCTCGCCATCGCACTTGATACTCACTATAACCACTACAATTTGCTTTCTGACATGGTCATTTTGCAATATAATGACTTATGATTCAATAGAATAGAATTTAGGCTTACCAATAATCTTTCACTTTGCCGGCAAATCATAAATCACAACCACTGTTTCCAAGACTACGACACAAACTAGTGGTTTCAGACCAATGATTTGAGGATTTAGGAAAGAAGAGTTGGCTAGGGTTTTCAGGGAATTCACGATCTTTCTTACAGGTTGGGTAAAAAAATGTACCTTTTTGTTTTAACAAATCACGTGAGGAACACGTGATTTTGATGACATGTTCGATGACGTATCGTCTTTGTGCAACGTCAGCTTCTTCCTTTCGTCACATATCATGCCACGTATCATAATACCTGCCACGTCATCAGTTAACTCATGGAGCCGGATCAACCTAACAATTTTGTTAATCGAGATCCTACATTGCATCAATTTCAAAACATCAGACCCAACATTGCTCTAAAAAGAATTTTAGACCCTAAATTGCATATTTTGATAAACTTTAGGGATCAAATTGCAACTTAACCCTAATTAAATTTATCTATATGCATTGGGTCATAAGTTATTAGCTAAAAAAACATAGTTAATTGGATTTGAGTGATACTTCCTGTAAAACCCTACATACATTTATAATTCCCATATATTTCATAGAATCAATATACAGTCATTCACATACACATACACCAGTAGTTATAACACTATTTATTTATACAATAATAATTATAATTCTCAAATATCAGACACTAACTACAAATCAAACTGCTTCAGTTTATACGATCCCAATCGTCTTTATGTACATGCCTTTCGATCTTCCTTTTTCATGTCCTTTCCTGTTCCTGCGCGCAGTCAACAAATCGCATGCTAGGCAACATTGTTTCCTAGTGGTGGATACAACTACACCAAATTTCATTTAAATAATTTTTATTTTATTATTCGGTTATGAGTATTACCTTATTTAACTCCAATATCTGTATAAAATTTCTTTATTTATTGATTACTTAACACTTTGTTATTTTCTCATAATTCAATCATTCTTAAATTTTTTCTTCCGTTTTCTTTTTATGTAGTCCTTAAATTTAGTTTGATTTCTCCATATATCACTTAGGCTTTGTATACTACTAAGTTATTAGTTAAATTTTTATTCTAGTTATACTGGTCTTTTCTTTTCATTTCAATTCTTAAGAGTTACAATTTCATTCTTTAAATCTTTCTTGATTTTTGAATCAATTATAATCTATCTTATTTATACTAAATTTGCTCAAATTATAAGGCCCCACATTGCACCCTAAGAGTAATCAGGTATGTTTGATGTATATAGTGGAGGTAATACAAGGAGAATGTACATTGAAAATGTAGGAAAGGACACGAAAGGAATTAAATCAAATGAATAAGGATAAAATGGCAATTTTACACCAAGACATAAGTGCATAAATTAGAGAGAATGTGACCTTGAGGGTTTAATTGAAAAGATCAAGTAATATAATTGTGGCAAAAATAGAAATAGAGGAAGTAGAAGGAGCAAATTGTAAGATTATGAATGAACCAATAGAAGCAAGGCATGTGTCCTACTCTAGAAAACTCATGAAATCTCATGAGAAATGGAAAGATATCATGGTAGAAAAGGGGAATGATGTGGCTGGCCAAAAAGAGAGTCCCAATCTCAAAAATTTCTGCTCCTTTTACTCATCTTCATCCTCTCAAAAATACAAGCTTTTGGTGTCTTAAAGAAGGTAGAGAGAGAATTTAGGGTTTGTCTCTTTTAAGGTAACAATTTTATTACCTTTTATTCTTATGTTTCTTGAAGATAGATATTGAATTTAAGGATCTAAATAGATGTTTGTGTATGTGATTTATCTCATGGAAATAAAAGAAGAGCAAAAGAGAAAGAGAGAGCAAGGAAAAAGGAGGAAGAAAGGAGTGAAGCTTGTAAAGAGGTTTGGGAGTTTTCCTTTTTCTTTGTTATCTATTTTATTGATTTAAAATTGATTTATGTGTCATAGATGTTCTGTTATTGATGGTAGAGTTCTTGAATGATGATTAGATGCATGAAAAATATAGCTTGTGTCTTAAAGTATCCTATAGTGAAAATCTGCATAAGTGTCACTTGAACCAGTCTTAGTAAAAATGTCATAACTCCCTCTGTAGATGTTGGATTGAGGTGATTTTAGTTGTAAATTAAATTTAAGACATAGCTATAAAACGTTTTAGAAGAAACCAAGACCTAAATCTGTCCCTAAAGTGCCCGAAAATAAGCTTAAAGTGGACAGACCCCTGCTGTCCGTCCCAAGTGAGTAGTCTTTGGTTTTTAGTGAATAACTTGAGATTTAGAAGTCTGATTTGAATGATTTTTGATGTTTTAGAAACTAGAGACATAGTGGAACAACTTTGTAGAAGACCACTTTCCCTTAAAATGATTTTTTATTGGTTAAAAATGGTATAGAATTTGAGACAGAAAATCTGTCTTTGAGCGATTTTAGGAATCACGGTTACTATGAGTTTCATAGTAACCGTGAGGCAGTCCAGAACCAAAGTGCACCCTACCTCATGGTTACTAAGCATTTCATAGTAACCGTGACCCCTTTAAAAAGTATAGAACACTGTTATTACTCATCCGGTAATGACCGCGAGGTAGCCTGGCGTAGTCCAGACCCGAGTATAACTAGGTCAAGGTTACCATGAATTTGGTAGTAACCATGACCCTACCCTGTCTTTCTTGAACTTGATTTTAAAATCTTAAATTGCTATTAAAGTATACTTAAGCCTTCCTAAATGCTTTTAGAGTGTTTTAAGTGTCAAAATAAGAGTAAGAGATAATATGAAATAAGTATAAAACACAAGTAGAGTTAAACATATACTAAGTCTTAATGCATAAGAATTTATACAATTAATGAATATGACTGAACATGAATATGAGTGACATGGTAGAGTAAAATGATTGCGTAATCTATTGAATGTGTTAGTGTTATATTTATAAAAGTGTGCAATAAAATGTCGAGGTAATGAATGAGAGTGAACCTGGTATATGATTTGCATGGTATTATATAATTATGTTAAAGTGTGATTTAAATATATTTGAAGTATATGTACATTGTATAGTGACTTTATTGCATGCTTGTATTGAATTGTAAAATCTATGATTGTAAATGTATTAAGTATGATAACCTTGAGTGACTAAAGATTATTTATAAGCTTGAATTTCACATAGCAGTGGATAGATAGGCATGCCTATAAAGGGGATAGTGATCGCAGCTGCTAGTGTAGTGTTGTCACCGAAAGGTGGCTAGTGTAGTGTTGTCATCGAAAGGTGGCTAGTGTAGTATTGTCACCGAAAGGTGGCTAGTGTAGTGTTTGATACCTTTGGGTATCTAGTGAACTGAGACTTTTATGTCTCTAGTGCAATATCTAGTGTTTGTACCCGTATCCACCATTTATGAGAATTCAGACAATGAAAATGATTTGATTGATGAATAGTGATAAGTGACAAATAGTTTAAGTGTTACATGGACTTATGCTAGTGTTAGTGCTTTATGATAATGTTAGTGCTTTTCAGTGAATATTGGAGTGTAAGTGAAAAAAACTGTAGTGTGATTGTTATTGAATGTATAATTGCTATTGAGAGTGGTTAATGCATGTACTGAATAAGAGTGACATGTCATTATGTTATATGTATTAGCATGTTATATTGATTGTGTTTGCGACTTCGATAAGAAGTCAATTGTATTATTTACTCCCCACTGAGCCATTGCTCAGCACGGGTGTTTTCCCGTGTAGGTACTCAAGTGTTAGAAAGTGCTTTTGCTTGAGTCAACATCTGCAGGCCACTAGAAGGGAAGCGAGTCAGAGCTAATTCTGATAATGTATTATGTATTTGTAAATGTATCATGTAAAGGATTTGAACATGTATGTAATGAACTAAATTGTATTTGTACTTTAAATGTAATGTATGTCAGTTGTATAAATGTATTTTTGTACAAGTACTTTAATAAAATAATAAGTATTTTAAAAGGTTATAAGAGCGGGCTTTACACAAATTCTTCTCACTCGATTTTATTTTCAAAATTTCACCATTTGGCTGCTGTAGTTTCTCATAATCATTGTTATTTAAAGTTTTGGATTCTCTTTTCCTTAATCAATTCTCATATTTAAACTTCCTTTACCAATACACACACACACACACACTCTTTCACGACCCGGTACAATTAAATCTCTGAATCTTTACTCATCCCTGTTTGACTTTATTTATTTCACAGTCACATTTTCTTATCATCCTTTTATACCATATTTTCTTATCATTCTTTTATATCACATTTTCTTATCACATTTATGAATTTATTTTCTCATTTAAATTTCATTTCCTAAATTTTACTATTTGGTCCATGAACTTATAATTTATTTCAAATCACTGTTAATTATTTTTTCACCATTAACTCAATTTCTTTTATACTTATTTTTTATATTTAATTTCACCTATTTTTTCCACTTTGATGGAAATATTCAATTTGGTTCTTATTATTTGTTTGTATTTTATTCCACACTAATAAATTTCAGTTTTGATCAAATAAATTTCTTTTTCCTTTTCATTTTCAATTATTTACAAAAGTTTGTGAAGAATTGCAATTAAGTCCCTAATGTTGACTTTTCTTGATTTTTAATCACATTAACTTCATTTTTAATCCAGTTGACTTCCTTTGACTTACAATTTAATCTATAGGCATAAATTCCATTTTAGTCCCTTAATATTTGACTTTTATCTTATTTTGACCAAATTGGTCTTAACTTTGACCAATTTGACTTTCTTTGACTTTCGATTAAATTTAAGTGCATAAATTGCATTTTGATCCCTTAAAATTTTCTCAAGAAGGTAAATTACAGTTTGGTCCCTGCACTTATATTTATTTATGATTTGATCCTTTTTCACCTATTCATTTAATTTAATTTCTTTATCCACTATAACACTCTTTTAAATTTTGTGTAACCTTTTCTTTTTACATATTTTACTTTTTGGTCCTTATTTCCTTATATAAAAAATTACGGTTTTGCCCTTGTTAACCCACTTATTGTATTTTCCATTTATTTTCTAACCCAATTAACTATACGATATCCTTTTCATTTATTTTGCACTCCCAATTCTCATTTTCTTACATAATTATCATTTTACCCCCGTTTAACTTATTATGTTCATTTTCCATTTAATTTACTATTTATAAACATTTATAATCTCCTTAATATTATAATTACTCTTTTAATCTTGGTCACAAGTATAATTACCACTTTGCCCCTAGTTATTGACAATAGGAAAACCATAAACCGGATAAGTGGATGAGCAAATCCAGTAAGTGAGAGTGTCTATACCACTAGAGGGTATGCAGCTACTCCCCAATATATCAGTAAATGAGCCGGCTAACATTATAATCTTACTTTCTCAGTACAGTAGCAGTACAATAACAGAACATCAAGGGGTAAGTGTCCCTATAGCTAACCATACTATTTTAGGATCCCGGATCACCCACTGAACACTAAGGGCATAATTAATTTTCATATATCATTACATTTTTCCACCATCATTTAGTTTTATCATATCACATTTGTAAGGACCCAATCATAACCCTAAACACATTATTGTTAATTAATGAGGACCATCGTTAATTAAGGAAAAATTTGGATTACTTTGCAATTATCAAGGTTAAGTCTCAAAAGGGGTATTTTTGGTAATTTCAGCATGTAAGTATATGAGTTAAGTTAAATTATAATTAAAGACAAGGATATAATTGAAGTGAATTAGAATGTCTTGGGGTTAAGTTGAAAGAAATTGAAATAATGGGGGTTTAATTGTGTATAAGGGTATAGTGGGAATTTCTCTTGGTAAGATATTTATCCCACTATAAACTAGGGTTTTGAGGGAGATAGAGATCGACATTTGAAGGATCTCTCTCTCTCTATGGTCACGGTTTGGAGAAGGATGCTAGGGTTTGGGAGTTAACATGAAAGGTAATGTTTTTCCTTTAAGATGCCTTATTTCTTTTCTTTTAATTTGTAATTTCTTTGGTGAAGAGAGATTACAAGATCTTGTTGTCATCATGTGTAAGGAAATGAGAGAGAAGCATGTAAATCAAATGAAAGAGAAGAAAGGAATCATGTGTAAAGGAGGTGAAGCTTGATTTTGAGGTACGGGATTTATTTGGAAAAGTTACTATATACATTTCCCATCTCATGCTGCATGTGTTTTCTTTGAGAGATTAAGGGTAAATATAGTAGGTGTTAATGGTTATAACATGATTAGTAACTTAAATGATAGTATAAGTATGTAAGGAGGTAAGATTTAGGGTTTAATTTTATGTCTGTATAATTGGAATTCTGGGTTTTTCTTCTTTTCTTCACATGCATGGCTACTCGCCATTTTTTTCTTGTTCATGCGTGGCTACACATGTGTTTTCTCTTGGGAACACACGACCATGTGTTGATTTGCCTTTGAGGATGCATGGCCACGTGATGATGTTCTTCTCACACACAGCCACACATGTGTTTCTCTTTGGAAACACGTGGCCACTCACCTTATTTCTCCTTGATGTGCATGGCCATATGTGTGTTTTTCTCTTAGAGACACACGACCATGCATGGGTTTTCTCTTTAGAAACCCGTGGCCACGTGATGCTTTCCTTCCTTTCACCCACGGCCACGTGATGTCTATCTCCCCCTTGCACACGGCCAATTATGCTTTTATCTCCTAAAATACATGGCCAACCCTCCTTTCTCCATATGAAATGCTTGACCAACCATGCTTTATATATACTCTTTCACTCATTCGAGTATATTCTCACCCCCAAGATTTAAGCCATGTAATTAGATATTGAACACAGTATTATGTAGTCCATAAGATCCTGACGAGAGCAAGAATTGAGATAATTGGATTAGTAATTAGTATGAGTGATGATAAATAGTTATTAAATAGAGATGGATATGTTACTTGATTACTAAGGGAGTAATAGATTATGAAAGTTTGTTCTAATGCTAAAGTCTATAAAGATATGATTCAAAAAGACATGAATATAGCATGAACTATTATAGAAATTAAAAGACATAAAAAGCTATTATAATAGGATGAAGATTGATTTAAGCTGTAATTCATCCAAAGTCACCCACAAATGAATAAAGCATGATCGCTTAATATGAAAGTACACACATATATATAAATATATATATACCTTGTTATACACAGATTAGATTGAAAAGCTTTAAAACAATAATCCTATAAAGATATGAATTGGAGTCCACTTGAACTCTAATTAGAAGAAGTTACAGGTAATGATGCTAAAATAATTAGGTTTCTAAAATATGTTTTAGTGCCTAATAGCCAGAAACTAAGAAGAGTGAAAAGAAATACAATAATCACACGAGTTTATGCTATTTGATATGTCCTTTATAGTATGGTATAAAGTATGTACTAGGCCAAAGCAATTGGTTCTACTCAGATGCTATTTTGATAATCCTTTGCAGCGACACGAGAGTATTATGATTTAACCTTGTAATGAGAACAATATAGTTGCCATGTTACAGGTAACCTAGTAACCTTAAACGTACATGCTAATTAATGTATTTTACATACAGGTATAAGATATGTAATATGCCTAAGTTAAAAAGAGAAGGAATGTTTTAAGGGATATTAAAAAACTATAGAAGCTTGATTATACTTCAAGTCTTCATAGGAATTGATGGTGAACCTTGATGTAAAGGATCATACTTATCTGTTATTCATACCCTATGATGTAAAATGAAAGTTACAAGTTTTCAAGTACTATTCTATTGTTTAAGATGAGATAATCTTATGCAACTCACCTAAGAAAATAATGTTATAAAATAAAAAGTACAAATAAGATGATCATGATATATGTGATAATGTTAAGGTAGATAATCTACTGCCTATGATATAATAGACTATAAAAGTGAGCTAAAAGGGCTAAAGATGAATAAGTGTTGACCTTAAGCTATATGAAAACATAGTTACTCTATTATATGTATTATGAATGCTTAAGTGCTGCAATTTATGATTCTGTTATCATATGGTTAATTATGAGAATAGGGAAACTACCCACGACAAGCAGTAACAAGGTACGTCATCGAGAACTATTCATGAGTTATGTAAGTGTATGTGGTAAAATCGATTTGAGCATGTTATGATGAGTAGCTTGATTTACTATGTGAACAAGTATGAGCAATGAAATTATGTATTGCCATGTTTAAACTGCACAAATATGTATGAGTGCATATGGGTACACGCAATGCTACTCATGAAAGCTGATGTGTTGTTATTGTTGCATAAACATGTAACTATTATGATATGAATGAAATAAAATTGATGCAAGCATATGATTTCATGGTATCATCTATATATATAATTGAGCCTAAAGCTCAACAATGACGTGTGATAAGAATGATATGCATTCTTTATGAATTATGGCTTGAAGCCAAATAATGTATTAAGTATCATAGAATATGATGAATCAAAAATATTCTTAAAGGGTTAAGCCTGCAGGTCTTAGTTCAGTTGTGGATTAGATAGGCATGCCTAGAGGGATACAGTAGCAGCTACCATAGTTGACCCCGTTTGGGTCTTGTTCCTTAATGGAACCATTGTTTGACCCCGTTTGGGTCCATAGTTTGTTCCTTGCTGGAACCATTGCTTGACCCCATTTATCCATAGTTTGATACCTTCGGATATCAATTGCTCCCGTTATCCACCATTCGAACTAGTACTTAGGCAGGCTATTAAAGATGTAAATGGTGCAAGAAATAAAGTACATATGTATCGATCGCCTCACTTATATGTATTGGAATCATGATAGTGACTTATTCCATTGCTTTATTCTAAAATTTTAGTTAGCTATGAACTACTTCTATGAAATGAAATGCCATGTTATGTAGTACTTGATTATGATGTCTTACATCAACTATGAGAAAGATCACCATGTGAGTACCAGTGTGAGTCAGTTCCACGGTGAATAGTTGGGTCACATGGGTCACAAGTTTATAATATTGAATTAAACGTTACATGAACTATGACATGCATAATAAAATTCATGTAGTGGAAATTAGAAATTGTTTCCATGTGGTATGAAGACCTTGTCAGTTAATAATGAAGTGTAATACCTATTCCTTGGAATGGCATGTAAATTCATGAGTATGTATATGAACATTTATGCATGTATGTGTTTATGTATAAGTCTAACATAAATCAAAGTACAAAGCATGATATGATATGAATATGTATAATTTTTAAAGTGTAATGGTAACATAGCATTAAGGAAGACATGTGCATAAAACCCGAACAAAATGATAAGTTTGTGATATATGTAATGAAAGCATGCCTAGCATATCTATTGCAACGTTATATAACATGAACACTTTCTTTAGGATATTAATAAGCAATAAATGCACATGTTAGGTAACCAAATTGGTTAATGGTATTGAGTTGAAGGTAATAAGAATATAATGATAATATCAGTATTCTGTAATAGAAGAATTATAAGGTGCATGAATTGTTCTACGAAATAAGAGAGTATTAAAAATGATCGTTAATTAACAAGTTTCTGGGATAAGATAAGATTACATAATGCTTTCGATTTTAGCAATGATGGCATCAATGGTTAAGGTTGAAAGCTCCTCGGAATGCCCAGTATGGCATGATAAATAATGTAACCTCATATGTTATTTTATGTTATTATGATAATTGTATTTGGTTTGATGAAGAATATTATATGAGCTTGTCCATAGATTTTGTTCCCCACTAAGCTTTATAGCTTAGCACGGGTTTGTTTAGCTGTGTAGGTTTCAAGAGAACTTCAGAGGATTGGGCAAGATGCGATTGCCTTGAGGTTTTCAGGATGTTTGAAGGCCCTTTTATGTTATGATTATTTATCCATAAGTTTATTTATTTATGGCATGTAATCAGGGCATGTGTTATTGTTATTACTATTAGTATTTATGCCTAATCTTGATTAGGTATGATTGATGATGATTGATGATTATCCGTGGTAAATAAATTAGGGTGTTATAGTTTGTGGTATCAGAGCCTAGGTTGAGTCTTTTCTGGGCAATAAGGAATTAAGGAATTGTTTTGGAAGATTAAGATGATATTGGTCTAGACCATGGTGTTATTGTTAATGGCATACATCTTGAGGAGTATGTTTGGTGTTTGACCTATGATTGATATATATTGGACCAGTAGCAAGATTTTGGCAGAGATTGTGAGATGATATCTGAGGAATTGTAAATATCTCTCACATCCTAATATTAGAAATGCTTAGATGCCTTAATATTTTATGATTGAGGTATAGCATAAGATTGATTATAAGTATGTCTAGATTATTTATTAAGATGTTTGAGGAAAAGTTCATATGACTAGAAGAGAACTTGACCTCTGGTATAGATGATGATGCAAGATGTTAAGATTATTAAGATACTGAGGATAAGAAATATAACAAGCATAAGAGCATTTGGAAATCTGAGACATATACATATGATTATAGATTATGAGTTTATTATTCATATAGAGAATGCTTATGGTTGTAGTTATTTATAGCTAAAGCACAATTAAGAAATCCTAGCAATAAAGATAAAGATTACCAGTTTTGAATTTCGAGGACGAAATTCTTTTAAGGAGGAGTGATTAATCACTTTATGTCCCATTTGCATTCATACGAACTCATTAATCATCAATTTCTCATATCAATATTTAATACCATGAAAATATAACAAACATATCATTTGCTCTACATACATCATTCGATCACTTAATGTAGTTCCTTTCCAAATTATTTCATCTTTTAATATCATGCCATAAATAGCATTATACCCATTTTAAACCATTATATGGTGAAATATGTCAAGTTTACATGGAAACTCATAAGTTTCATTACTTTCACCATTATGTAACTACTACATAATTAAGCACATTTATTGTTTTTCATTCGAATGAATTCTATCATCCATATTATACACTATAATGATCAATTCTCATCATTTTCATCATTTAACATCAATTTACTATAAATTAAATCTAGGATCCCTATTTGGCCCCCATAGGATTCTTCCTTTACAGATTATTTTCTTCACATTTTTAAGACTCTAATAACTTATTCCATCCTTATTTCATGTTATACTAATTTATTTCATAAGTTTATGCAATTATGTATAATTGCATAATATGATTTTTACACTAACTATTAGGTCTATGAATTATTTTCGTATAATACTAATTCTAAAGCATTTAATTATTAATGACATTTTTAATTCATACTAAATACTTCATTAAATATCAAATTAACCCATTATAAATATTATAGTTCCATTCAGCCACTTATGTATTTCCACCATAATAAATCATCTCATGTTTTATTTTATGCCATTTACATTTCCAACATCAATTTATGTAAGTATATACTAAGTAATACATATTTTACCTTAATATTATTTATTGTCTATGTCAATATCGTTATACTTCATACCAAATTTCATATACTTATATTATTTCTAACTCAATCTCATCAC